>JAHHUM010000769.1:0-97841 GCA_036173005.1 Crenichthys baileyi | reverse complement strand
GGAAAGAAATAAACATCAGTCATTTTCTACGTTTTTTTTCCAAGGGGGTCACAGGGGAGTGGTGCCTATCCCAGCAGGATGGGCGAGAGGTGGGGTACCCTGGAAGGGGTCGCCAGTCCGAGGGCAACACACAAAAACCTGACACACTCATCATAAAACCAAAGGGAAATTTTTAGAGTGACTAATTAACCTAACGGCATGTTTTTGGACTGTGGGGGGAAGCCGGAGTCCCCGGTGAAAACCCACGATCACGGGAGAACATGCAATCCATGCAGAAAGACCCCCGGCGGGAAAACGCCCCAGGCCCCTTTTTGCTGAAAGGCAACGGCACAAACGCGCCACCGTGCAGCCCCTGGAAAGAATAGTATTTAATAAATAAATTGGTCAGTAGAGCTATACCACAGGTTAATCAATAAACATGTTCAAATTCTAACAAAGATCCTATATAAAAAAAACAAAAAACATGTAAACGGAGTGTAGGAGACAACTATATTAACATGGGGGTTCTGGGTTCCATCATTCACATGTTGAGGTTCATGGAGAAGGGCATTAAAGTATTTTTCTTGCTTGCTTGTATGCATTTGTAGATAAAACATTTAGCATTATCTATTGTTCCAAATTCTAGTTATGTATTTTTGACTGAAAACCAATTTAACAGTGCATGCCTCAGCAGAGGGATAGTTATAGGAAAGTAAATAGCTACAATAAAAAGAACGGTGAATTTC
This sequence comes from Crenichthys baileyi, assembly GCA_036173005.1. NCBI lineage: Eukaryota > Metazoa > Chordata > Actinopteri > Cyprinodontiformes > Goodeidae > Crenichthys > Crenichthys baileyi. The sequence continues at coordinate 97,116 of JAHHUM010000769.1, read as the reverse complement.
TGTCTTTCCATTTTGTTTTTTTCTTTTTTATTCTAAATAGGTTACAAATAACTTATTGTTTTTGCTTTTTTTTTCCTCAAAAAATAGCTCTTGTACTGAAGTGGCTGATGAAATATTAAGCTATCTCCTTTCAGACGTCAGGAGGAGCAACACCTGTCCAAACGCCCAATGAGGAGATTGGGCTGTAGTAATTATAATAAAGCATTTATATTTCTATGTCTAACTATGTATTGACAGGCTTTGTTCAGGAATTGTTTTTAATAGGTCATGTGTTTTTAAGTGTGTTGAAGCTCTGCTGTTTCCACCTGCAACCTGAGAATATATAAAAATATTATTCATTTGTTTTACAAAATGATATTGTTACCTAACTAATGCATGAAAAAAGTACTTTTATTTTCTAAATATGTAGTAAAAATGTGATAATTTAAATAGAGTCTAATTTTAGGGATACAATAAAAAAAAAACAGAAAAAAACAATTACAGCCTGAGTTTGAGAAGTGTAGTCTGCTTTCATTAGGAGGATTTCCTCTAAAAAGCTAGATACAGTGGACTAATGGCGCACCTCTGTACATCATAAGATCAAGAAGCATCAATCCTCTTGTCACCTTTTTCAATGACCTGCTTCACACAGGAAGTGAAAGAATGACCTGGTAGAAAACAACTGCAAAAAAATATTTGTTTAAACTATTTAATAATTCTCATGGGAGGTAAAACATCAAGAAATGCCCTTTTTTCTGTTTGGTTTTATGGCTTTCTCACACAATAACGCTGTCATGTTTTGTTGTGAAGGACTCAAACGTAGAGCAGAATTAAGGTGAAAAAGAATGTTTTAGTAAAAATGGAAAGAACTGACAAAAACAGTCTAGCACAAAAACAAACTGAAAAGAAGCTCAGGAAGAGGACTGGGCATGGAAAGAAGCAGATAAACGGGCATGGTAACCGAAGAATCCAGTGAAGAACAATGACAACCACATATGCTGAGACAGGGGAGGAAGAAGACAGAACTAAAGGAGCTAATCAGAGGAAATGTGAGTCAGCTGGGGCAGAAGGAAGGCAGAGCAGCTGAAGGAGACAGAGACTAATTAACCGAGAGCTGAGCTGGCACACAATCAGTTAAACAATTGGTGAGCAGAGATATAACAGAAGTAAACTAAATTAGAAACTAAGCACAAAGGAATGAACTGATAAGGCAACATCTAACAAATAATAAAGAACACTGAAAACGGCAAAAACTAAAGAACATAATAAACAGCAAAGAAATTATAAAATACACACACAACAGAAACTCTAAACCCAAACACCTCAGGATCATGACATTATTCTGTTTGCCGTTTGCTCATGGGTCAGTATTATGCAGTAGTTGGGTGAATAATTTATCAGCAGGTCGTATTTACTCCACCATACTGTACACCTTGTTTGTGGCTAATGAGCTCACAGTGACAGGTTTCATTGATGTTTTTCTCTTGTTTAGTTTGCTGCACAAACAACCCCTGGACACAATGATCAATCAAACACAGCACAACCATTACAACATAAAGTCTTACTTCATTACATCTACAGTAAAAATTTCTACTAACTCTTTGCCTAAAAATCTAGCTACGCTGACATTACGACATGAGCTCGTTTTAACCTTTCATATTTATGGGGATTTTCTCTATGTACCCAAAAGGAAGATATGTTTTTGTGATATGACTGAAAAAATACATGATCCCCTCAACATGAGTTTGGGTAACATGCACAAATATAGTCACACACACAAGCGCTCATCTTGTTAGATGTTTGAAAGTCAGCCATGTTTGTGACCTTACATAACATTTAATATTTATGAAGGTGGAATGGCGATTCTAGAAGAGTCAGAGTCACATTCAACTAAACTTTTTTTCATATTGGAAGAGCTTCTACAAGCAGAATTTAATAGCATGTCTGGAGGAAAAACAAATTATTTGTGTGGGGCTCTCAGCTTGGATTATAGTCATCTTTTAGCAGTGAAGCTTTTAATGCTGTTAGGTTTTAAATTAGTTATCTCCCATTTTCTCAACGTACTGTCTTTCTGATCTCTCTTTTGGACATTGTTCCTCTGTTGTAGCTGCCTTTTAAGGTGAAACACACCTTCTACTGTTTTTCACACATTTCAGTCCCGAACTTTTGATTGAGACACATTTAAATAATACAGGAAAATGTGTTTCCTTAGAAATAAAGCATGGATAAATAGTTGGAAGTTAGGATAAGGGTCAACTTTTGTGCTTGACATTGACCCCTATAAAAATTTGATAACCTAAAGGAAAAATACAACAGTTTTACAGCATCCTAGTATTCAGTATTATTCATTTTTATCTATAAATTTTTTTTAAGCTGGTTTAATTTTGATAGATGGCTTTGGGCAAAAATATAATAGAATCCATTAAATGTAGTTGTAGTTTTTCAGTGCACACAATGCTACACCCTTTAGCTGATCTACTCTTTAGAGTTGCACTAGGGGGTACACCACAACTGTCTGTTGTTTTTTTTTTTTTGAAATATCAAAAATTAACTCAGAACGACAAATAATAAAAAAACAGAAACATTTCTCTTTTTTGAAAACAAGGCAGAAGAGTAAAAGTCTTCTTTTAGCCATCCAACCGGCAGCATGCAACAACATGTGAGGGTGGGGGAGACCTGTCTTTTTCTATACTTTCTACTCCCAGCCAGAGAAAATTCTGTCTGGTACTGTCTATGGCATCTCATTAAAATAATTTTAAACCATAGGAACAATTTGACAGAATTATCTTTTAGTTTTTGAAACATTTAACAGCTTGAAACCTTTGCATACCTTGATAACGGCTGCTGAAACAAGATTATTCAAGGTTTACTTCTACCATTAGATGTACCAGACATTTGATCTGCTATACAGATAGATTCCACAGCAGTGTCCCGACCATGAAAATGTTTTAAAACTTCTAGCTTGTAGTTTAGAGACAGATGAAAGGAAAGATGGCTTTGACAAGGAAAAATGAGCTAGGATTCATTAAAATGCAGCGGCATGTTCATGTTTTTTTTATCATGTTTTTTTACACTAATTGGTTTTGTCACCATGAAGCCTTGGGCTTCCTTTTTTTAAATCTCTTTTACGTCACACACACTCAGGACGAAAGCATCATTTAGACAACACTGTTTTACACCTAAATGTGACTTCTAGCTGTCATGGTAACTCTCTGGACCGAATCAAATGCAAAGGTTGTATCTCCTGAATCTCTTCCCATCTCAATTATTGTGTAGTGCTGTGGTTTGTTGTCTATTACTGTAGCCAAAATTCCACAAAATCCTCAAAACACAATTTAACAAGGGGTAGTTGTGGCATCTAATAGACAAATGTTTTAGAATAAGAGCACGTTTTTCATTGGTTTCAGTCAGAAATGTGAGAATACTGCACAATATTTCAGTATGTCACTGATTCTTCATTTTATGTGACAACATTAGAGCAAAGATGAAAAGGTCATCAACTAAAAGCATGAGGGATTGCTCTCTACTGCACTGGCATCTTATAACTCCACCGGGATTACAGAGGACGTCTGAATTACTTTGATGGTGAGATAATCCTGCCAATTTTTTTCAATCCCCTTGCCAGAATCCAAGAAATTTACCAAAATAGGTGTGTACACAGTACAATGTTAACATTTTTCAAGCAATGGGCATGCATTGTCACCAATAAATATAAAATTTTTGTAAAGAAATGTTCACACATCAATATGTAATATCGTTTTCATGTATCTCTGGAAACACCTAGGCTAACACCTAGCTTTAGGAAGGTTTGGCCCACCCCTCACTTTTACCTGTGAGATGTTTGAGGGGTTTCTTGCAGGTAAAGGTGTTTTTTTGTCACCCCACAGCATATCAATGAGATCAAGATCTGGGCTTTGACTGAGCCCAGGATTTTTTTATTTCTTAATTTTCAGCCAGTTCCTGTTGGATTTACATGTATTGGCTTATTGTCAAGTTACAGGGTCCAGTTCTGCTTCACTTTTAGGTTCTTTGCACATTGTTTCACATTCTCCTCAGTCACCTCGATACATGGAAGAAGTCTTGGTGGATTCTATGATGGTGAGCTGGCCAGCTCCTGCTGCAGCAAACCATTCCCAAACCAGGATCACCTGCAAGCCTCATATTTGGTATGAGGTTCTCTTCCTGAAATGATGAATTTGGTTTGTGCCAAACGTCAGAGCACACCAAATTAAATGTTTGGGGTATAAACAAGACAAACCTCCTTTAACATGCTTATCATGTGCCCCTGTGTGATTTTTCTAATTTTAGGTGGGAATAATCATCGGCATATCTTAACTTATTCCTCAGTAGAAATGGCCTGTTTAATTATTACATTTTACAGTGAACTTTAAAAGATCTTTAATCAGGTAATCATTATTTATTTATATTCCTTGAAGTCTTCTGTATTGTTAACATTCATACTATATCATAAATACCATAAATATCTATATAGGGTGTCCTAATTTGTCATATGACTGTATAATGGCCTCCATGGTCCATTTTTATGTGGTGATAAATTAGAACAATTATTTTAAAAAACACAAAAGCAGTCAGGCATGAACAGACTGGACCTTTAAATCCTCCATAAATTACAAGCCTTTCCTTCTCTAGAACCGTTTCTTATGCTTTGTTACACAAACATCTTTTCTGCTGAGTCTTGCCTCAAAAGCCTGAAGTCAGAATCCATATTTCTTTCTTGCGTAAGTAGGGTCACAAACTCGGGCTTAAAACCTCTGCAGTTCCTGTCATGCCATATTTCACAGTGCAGTGTGTGAACAGAGCAGATCTGACAAGTCTCTGCGTGAGGAGAGGAGGCTGGGTTCAAAAACAGCTTGACTCCCTGATAAATGGACTGGCCACTGGCCCATTAACTGACAAAAGTGGTCAAAATGAGTCAGTTTGCCAAAGGAAACAAAGAAAAAAAAGAAATTTTGTTTTTTCCTTTTGCTAAGAGACATGCTGCTATAACCCATCCTGAAACTGATTTGGTGGGACTGGTCACTGAAGCTAAGATTCAATCTTCCAACCATGTCAGAGTCAGCTTCTCTAATTCCGACAACATTTTACAGCCGACAGTTTTTGTTAAGTTATGTGGGTTTTTATGTGTTCATTAGAAATCCTTAAAAACATGCTTTTTATAATTTGATTAATGTTTTAATGTGGGTGTAGCTGATGCAAAAAAATTAGACCATTTATAATCTAATTTCCTTCAATGTAACTTTCAGCCAATAGACATGCAGCTTTTGTGCAAAAACTCCAAAAAGACATAAAAAAATATCCAACACCCTATAGAGGCTAATATAAAATGAGTGCCGGAATGTTCCAGAGATGTTTTTCCTGCAGCTCCTTTTCACAGAAAACGCACACAATACAATAATGTGCTGGATTGATGGATAGAGTTATTTGTCATCTGCCATGTTACGAGTTATAAAACACTTGCCGCCTAATGGTTTTGGTAGGGCAATAAACCTTTTGGTAAAGATTTGATAAAGATCAGGATAAAGTTAAATTATTCACTACCATTACAGTCAGTTTTACAATCCAAAAAACAAAGGAAAGAGGTTTTAGACAGATGATTGTGGATATGAAAAAAATACTGGTTTTCAAAGATATCTTACCGAGAAGCTGTTCAGTACAGTAAACGTGAACGTCACATTGCTGCTAAGATGTTGGTCTGTCAGTTGACAACTCAAAGCTGAACTTCTTCTGGAATAGCATCCTTTTAGTGTTGCATTTTCAGGCGGTTTTATTTTGTGTTCATTTTAATGAATGAGAAGACAAAAAAGAGCCCACACTGTGGGAAATCAATTGAAATCAGGAAGCCGTGGAAGTACCCTTGAATACTGAAACAGTCATTGCAGTACAGTAGATAAAAGCATACTGTTTGATCTGTGGCTATCATGTCTGAAGCATGACCTAAAGTGAAACTTCTGTCTCTGTACTTGATTGTTTGCACATGCCATCGTTGACATCTTTCCCTCCTTCCCTCCCGGATTCTTCATTGCTGTCATTTGACACACTGACTAGGGGTGTTTCAGCTGCCAGCAGAAGGGGTGGGCAAGGGTGTGTGTCTGGCATCTTTTTTTTTTTATATCAGACAAACCAAACATGGGTAAATACAGTTTCAAAATATTATTGTCTTTATCAAGGGAAAATAGCCATCAAAATTAACATGGTCCTATATGAAAAAGTAATCACCCCATTTGTTAAATCACAAATTAACTGGGATCAACCATCTTCTTTAGGTTCAGTTTCACAAGCCACATTCAAATCTGATTACAATCTGATCTGTTGATTCAAGAAATCACTTAAGCAGAACTTGTCTATATGCAGTAGACTGCCATATCTAAAGAAAATGCAATAAACCATGCCTCGCTCTAAAGAAAATCAGAAACTCAAATTCATTGACATCCACAAAGCCTTTTCTAAGGCTTTAGAAGTCTATTGAAAAACAGTGAGAACAAGGAACAGTGATAAACCTTACCAGACGTGGCTTGCCTTCCAAACTTATTTAAAGTTTGCATTGATTGCATTACGAGTCAGAAAAAGGCAGACCCAAGATTCAGCCAGACACAGAACTGAAAGATTAAAAGGTTTATTCAGCCACAGGAAAACATCACTCAGGTCAAACTCCACACAGCTTCTGGGGATCACTGAAGCAGAGAGAAGGATTAGTGACTTAAAGTTTCTCCAGATCTTGCAAGGATTAGAAAAGTCACTAACCTACTTTTGTCTTGGGTAGAACTTGAAAACCAGAGGGGAAACCTCAGTGGGTAGCAGGCAGGGATCTCCACAGTGCAGGTAAGAGAGGCAGGTGACTTTAGGCTGAATAATCCAAGGGCTAGGCTAGCTCAATAATCCAGGGACAGAAACTGGGTCAATGATCGGAACAAGAGACGTCAGGCAAGGGGCAGGCAGAGGCATGAACCAGATGCAGGAAACAGGGTCGAAAACCAAAATCCAAACAGTCCAACAAGGAGTAGGCAGAGAGGCAAAATCCAAGAAGCAAGGCAAGGTCAAAAACCAATTTAGACAGGAAGGAACGCTGGACATCTACTCACACGATGGCTTTTAAAAATCTGGCACCGTCTGCTTGTCAGAGTCAGTATATATCAGGGAAGACACAGGTGCTTGGAATGCCACAGATTGCACTGCACTGCAGCAGTCACCAGGTGCATCTCATCTGCTGATTGCAGTCAGGGAGACCGGGTAGAGCAGACGTGGCAGAATCATAACAGATTGCTCATCCAGGAGGTCACAAAAGAACTCGGAAAAACATCTAAAGCCCCTTTCAAATCATAGTTCCACAACAAATATGCAACCAAACAGCCCCCACCCCTCCCATTACTGAACTTTTAGAGTTTAGAGTCTAGATTGTGAAACCAAAGAGACGTGGCTTGCAACTTTTACCTGAGGGATGCTCAAGATGTGTGAGGAATTTCTGTATAGAAGATCACCAGGGCTGAGCTCCATTTCATGTTTATCACGACATGCGAGAAATAGGACCCCAGAATGCAGACTAGAAGGCAGCATGTCGGTAAGTAAAAAAAGTTTTAATAAACAAAAACTCACTCACATCAGGAGGTAGGAACAAAACAGGAGCAGGCTGGCTTGACAGGCATGGCATGGTCCACAAAACAAGACATGAATAGAGACACAATGATTCCGCAATGACTAACTGAACAGGTGTGTATATATGGAGTGAAAACCAGGTGGAGCAAGACAGATTGACAAGGTGCAGGTGAACCGGATAAATTTGATGAACAGAACGGACGTGACAGGAGCAAAACATGGCTTGACTAGAACGCAAATCCAAGGAAACAAAATAGGACTATAACTAGAAAAACAGATCCTAGATCCAGATCCTAAAACCAAACTTGACAAAACTAAAACATGACCAGAAAAACAAACAGAAACATGATTCAAAAACTGTGAGAAATATAAGAAAAAAACAGAAATCAAAAACCAAACAACCCCAAATCATAACAATGTTGGGACCTATAAGTTGATATATGTAGGCCACACAGGTAAAGTATCGTCTGAAAGGGGCTTAAGGCACTGCAGGTCTCGCTTACCTCAGTTAAGCTCAGTATTAAACATTTATAAATTAAAACAAGATGCCAGGAAAAAATGGCATCTGTCCAAGAGTCCATCTCACATTGGTCAAAAAACGAATTGATCTTTAGTAAAATATTCTGTGGACTGATGACAGCAGAGTGGACCTTTTCGGAAGATGAGTGTTCTGTTACATCTTGTATAAAGCTAATACAGAATTTCAGAAAAGGAATGTCATGCTTTCAGTCAAACATGGTGGTGGCATTGTTATAATGTGGGTCTGCTTAGGTACTTATGAAACTGAACAACTTGCTTTCATTGATAAATCCAGGAATTCTGTTCTGTACCAGAAGGATAGTGTCCTGACATCATTTCATGGCCTTAAAGAAAAATGAACATTTTGAAGTGGTCTAGTGGTCTTGTCAAAGTCTAAACTTAAACCTGACAGAGATGCTGTGGCTTGACTTTAGATTGGCAGTCCAAGCTGAAAACTCCTCAGTGTGACTGAACTAAAACAATTCTGACAGGAATGGAAATAAATAACTGTCAGTTAACAGTTGTCATTAGTCGTTGCCAGTTATTAGATTTATGGGGCGTATAAACAACAGCATTTTCAATTTACTCAGGCTAAATTTGTCTGAGATTATCATTGGATTGACATTATGAAACACTGAAGTTTAAAGAAAAATAGAAGAAATCTGTCAGAGGTACTTTTTCATGACAGGTCTAAAAGTGTGTGTCTAAGTGTGTTCCTAAGTGTCATAGAGATTTAAATTTATTTATGTGGGTTTGGTGCTGGGTCACGGCAGTCTCATAATGCAGTTAGAGTTAAGATGGCAGCAACTTAAATGTCTTCTGAAGTGATGCGCATACATAAAAATAAGTTTGTCTGTCTGCAGCGTTTTGTTCCAAGAACTTTTCTATTTCAAATGGAGCTTAAATAAAATAAATAAATAAATAAAAAAACAGGTGATGAATGTATAATCGCGAGCAGCTCTGTTCCCAGTATTCACTATCACCCTCTACTGTCTGACTGCCACTTACTGTTTTTAAGCAGAAAAAAAAATTTGTCTGTGGATTATTGATATTTTGCTTTTTCTCCCCATATTCTACAAATGTTTGACAACTAAATGCAAATAATTTTGAATTTTAAATTTGAATTGACGAAAATAAACATATGCTCTACATACTATACACATTGTACGCCGTACATATGTATATATATAATATATATATATATAGTGTATATATATATATTTTTTGATGGGGGTATATATATATATAATATATCTATATATATATCATATATATATATATATATATATATATATAATATATACATATATATAATATATATATATCTAATATGGATGATATATATATATATATATATATATATATATATATATATATATATATATATATATATAATATATATATTATAATATATAATACCTAATCTATACAGTAAATATGCATATAGTAGTGGGAAGAAGACAAACTTTATTACTCCCACTGCCTATTTACACATAAATTACATGGTTGCTACCATAACTTAAGATTTAATAATATGTGTCTTTGTCCTGCAATATATAACACCCAATAATCGAGTTACATTACTGCATGGTGTTTTTATACAGATGTATACATATATTATGCGCAATATATAATATGGTACAATAAATGTACAATATAATACCCTTACATATATCTTACATCATGTAACATATACAATATAATACACTAACATATATATGCAATATACTGGTGTTACCCATTATGTTATCATCATATATGAATAAATTCAATCATATACTCCAATAATTCATAATGACTCATAATGTTACAGACATGTGCACATACACACAGATCAGCCTGTTTAAAGTCTAGCATTACCTCAGTGGATTGACTTATTTTGTCTTCATAACTTCTATTTCCTTTCGCCACAGACTTAAAATCAGAGGCCGTATGCAGATTTATGCAACATTTCTTCTCATTTGGTTATGTTCTGCTGGCGGGGAGTGAAAGTGATTAAGTAATTCTCAATCCTGTCTGTCTCCTCTGACTAATCTTACTTTATATGCTACAGGCAACGTGCCTGGTGACGATCTAGAAAATTAATGCATCATCCCCCATGCACAGACTATCTTTTAGGATTATATAATCTGAAGATCTTGTGAGTTAGGACAGATTTTTCCCGTTAAATTACATATTTTAGTCGTTCCCCTGACACCTCATACATCATGTTTCAATGTCATCTATACAAATGACAGCTTGATTATGTTCTTTGTTGTACAGCTGTTTGATGGATGGTTTAAGCATTAAGTATCATTTTTCAGAAAACATGTTAAAGTTGAGATACAGTCAGAGTGTGTCTGTATTTGACAGCAATAGTTTCCGTAAAGCAATAAGCTGCCTCTTAAAATAAGCAGATGATAATGATTTGCTCAAAATTGACTTCAGTTTTCCTTTAACAAAACAGAGATTGATTTCTTGGATAGTCACTGTCCCGGGGCAGATTTGAAAGCTCTTCTGAACTCCGGTGCAGACTAACCAAGCAAAGTCTGGTCCACCCAAAGACGTGAGTTCTGGTTCACCTGGTGCAGTTCACTTACAGCTATCCAGCAAACCAAAGATAGGAAGTAACGTCTCTAATATATTTGATTTAAGGACAAACATGTAATCTGAAAGCTTTTGAATACTCACTCAGCATCTGTGTTATTATGGCAGCATTGTACTGCTGTGTTGCTGTTCTCGTCCCTTATATACAGAGCAACGTCCCGTTATGCTCTGCCTTGCTCATGGTTTTAACATTTAATAGTCGGGAAAATCTTAAAGAAATATGCCTAAGTCAATCTATCCTGGTAAAAGTTAAAATTTAAGGCAGTAAAATGATATTTTTCCTCTCCTCAATGATCATTTTAGGTGTCTACCAACACTATTCTCCTAGGAGATGACTTTAAGTTGCTTCTGTATACTCCTCAATAATTCTCTGTCTCCCTTTCTGAAGGCTCTTTTTTTCTTGTTAAGTTATCCACACAGAAGTTTATATAGTCGGTTAGACACTCAGTCATGGCATTGATGTCTTCTCCACATGGCTGGCACAGTGTATCCCACTCTGTAGCCTCAAAGCAACCTTGCAGGGCTTCTTCAGCTTCCTGTGACCATTTTCTCACAGACCTCTTTATTACAGGTTGTCTCTGAACAAGGGTCTTATATTTCAAGCAGAGAAAAACAAGATTGTGGTCTGATTTGCCTAGAAGAAGTCTCGCTTTAGAGATGTATGAGTCCTTGACATTTGCATAAAACAAATCCAACGTTTTGTTTTCTCTGGTAGAGCAGCTGACAAGCTGTTGAAACGTTGGAAGTATAGCAGAGAGTGAAGCGTGGTTAAAATCACCAGATATTGCCACAAACGCATTGGGGTTTTGTGTCTGTAGCTTAGCAACAGCTGAGCTGATGGCATCACATGAAGCGTTAGCAACAGCTAAAGGTGGAATGTATACTGTTGCTAAAATAACACTGGTGAACTCTCTAGGTGAATAATATAGACAAAAACTTACTGCCAAGAGTACAATATCTGGACTGCAGAGATGACACTTCACAGTAACATGTCCTGGATGACACTGTCTGTTGTTCACAAGTACTGCCAGTCCACCTCCTTTACGTTTGCCGCTCCTCTTTAAATCTTTGTCTGCTCGTATGGTTAGAAAGCCAGGCAGAGAGATGCTGGAGTCGGGGATATGATCCTGCAGCCATGTCTCAGTAAAACACATAATAATGCATTCCCGGTACTCTGGCTGGGTCCTTTGTAGGGCTTGGAGTTATCCAACTTGTTTCCCAACGATCTCACATTGCCCATCATAATCGATGGAAGAGATGGTTTGAACTTCCTCCTTTTCTCTCTCCTCTTTGCTCCTGCTCTGCATCCACGGCGTCTCCTTTTCAACTCATCAGGGATTTGGGGTTGTAGTTGAAGTATTATTTGAGCTTTTGAGATCTTAATCAGCTGCTCCCGGTTGTAAGAAACAACCCCATTGCCATGGTAATGCATCATAAATGTCCAAAAGTAGAAAAGTATTAGGAAAAATCCTCCAAGCTGCACAGCATCCGACACCAGAGAGGACAGTCATCCAAAAAAAATCAACTGTATCCACCACAAGAGGAAGAGTTCCCAAAAAAGGATCAATCAGAAACAAAAGTAACAGAGCTACTCCAACCTGCTGCCACCTTGAGCGGCGCAATTCTAGAATTCATGTATGTGGGTTTGCAGCTAAACCTAACCCCAAATGCAGTATCTAGAATAACCACTGCAGATTGCTAAATTTGAATTTTTGCTGGAAACCAGCACGGAATTTTTCAACATTCCCCACCTAATTAAACAGAATCTATAGTGTAATATGGTGTAAAAGAACACTATGTTTCTATGTCTGTGTGACAAATAGGGTAGAATTATTTTTGTGGTAAAAGAAACTAACTGGTACAAATAGATTGTGAAACAGCTTCATTTTATTCACTCAGTTGAGGTTCTTGGAATGTTTTAAATATACTTATTGACAAAATCATTTGAGTTTTCGCAAAACAAAAAGAGTTACTTTCAAATTTGAAAGTAACTAGGTATACATGCAGACCACCGATGGGTATGTAATTAATTTAATTTTTCTTAAGTGGTAGCATCACTACTTGATTAATAGTGTTAAAGGTCGTTTCTGAAGCAGTACAGATGTCACTGATATTGGAGTTTAATTTCGTTTTGCAACATGGTGCAACGATAAGTCAGTGTTATCAACTTAGCGTAATCACGTCAACTTTAAAGAAAACTGGCAATGCCAAATTTTATTTTCCACATGTCAAACACTATGTCATTATTGTTTTTCTAACTGCAAGGTACTACAGGAAGTTGTGAGGACAATATTGCCTCTGTTGTCTGCCAGCACTTATCGGTTAGCAAGCTAAATGCAAGCTGTGCAAAGCAGAGCTCTGCTTCAGTGGTAGCATTTTCATGCGTGTCGACTTAAGCATCTGGTAGCTGTGTGCAAACACCTTGCAAAGCTGCAGTTATACCTTTAAGCAGCAGCTTTCTTAAGAATATTTGGTCATTAAGAAGTTCGCTTTAGCTTTTATACATTCATTTAAGGCACAGTTGATGGCTGCAGACAGAATCTGCATGTCTTCATCAACCAACAGAAGAAAATTACATAGAGGGAGTTCATTCCTAATACAACTCTAAATACTAAGTTTGGCCCCATAAGTGTTACTTTTTAGTCGTTTGTACAACTGTATCAAACATTAACATGCATTGGACATGTTGCATTAAAGTATGCAAGACAGAACAGGCAAATGAACTTTAGCTGTGGATAGGCTAGTAGTATTTTCTGAATCTGTGATGCTTGGAACAGGAAAAATGAAACAGGAAACGTATTGGTGGGTGCTGTGTCTTGCAGCAGAAGTAGGCAGGTAGACACCTATAGTGTTGGTTGTTTTCATATAATAGACCTGTTATTTTGGACATGCATCGCACATGTCCATTGTGCATTTCCCTTCAGTTGCAACAAGCCAGTGTGTGATGTTCGTGACTTTGTATTGGTGTTGTTCAAAATTATTCCATTTGTGAGTTCCAACATGTTAGGAGTAACAGGAAATATGTGAAGAAGATTATTCTAAATCAACAATTGAAGAAAGGGATATTTTATTTTTTTAATGACTTAATTAGTTCTAAGACAAAATCTGAAACACTTAAAATGTTGAAACCTAGACTGCATTGTTAAACGCCGAATATATTCTGTAAAGCACAATTTGTGATATGTGAAAACATAATGTCTGTCAGTATAATAATCAGTCTTCAGTTTTTATGCAGCTTCCAAGCTTGACTCAATCTAATGTGTTCTACATGCTAAACAAACCCCTGAAATTGTCTCTTCAAGAACTACGAACTGTGGCTTAAAGAATTAGTGAACGATAATCTAGTTCAGCCATGAATGGTTCTAGACAGGGGTCAAGAGGTGCCAGAGCCCCTGTAGAACTGGTCCTGGCCCCTGTTATGGCCTCTGTACTGAAGACATCATACTAAATAAATGTTTTATGATGATATGTACCGGCACAGAAAACTTGGATCAATTTTATTTTTTACCTTTAGTTTTACTTTAACATTGAATTTAACATTAAGCTGTTGCACTTTTAACTTCAGCCGTATTGAGTTCAGATCACTGTTTTCATCTGCTAGATCAGGCAACCTGCAGCTCCAGAGTTGCAAGTGGCTCTGTGGCTCACATAATATATTAAACAATGAAATATTGCCCTGCTTTGGTTCATTCTTTTGTTCTATGACTCCCTAAAAAACACTGGCACCCCTGGTAAATTTGGTCTGAAACTTCCATAGGGTTAAATATTGTAGATTTTAAATGAGACCTGCTCAAAGAAAGAAACAAAAATCGTTGTTTATTTTACTATAAGAATGTATTTAAAAATGTAGATGCCTGCACATATGGGCTTACTTTAAACAGTGTTGTAAAAAATACAGATTCTGGGAATAAGCAGTCATCAGTCCACAGTCCACAGTTATTTTTTTAAAGATTTTTTTTTCGCCATTAGAGGCCTTTATCTTTGATTTTTTGACAGTAGTCAGACAGGAAAGAGGGACAGAGAGAGATGGGAACACGGGACAGCCGCATCGAGGACTATAGCCTCTATATATAATTCAATTCAATTCAATTCAGTTTATTTATATAGCGCCAATTCACAACACATGTCGTCTCAAGGCACTTCACAAAAGTCAGGTACATACATTCCAATTAATCTTAATCATTGAACAGTGCAGTCTTTTTCTGTTATTTATTCAAATTGGATAAAAAGTTTTTCTATCTAAGGAAACCCAGCAGATTGCATCCAGTCAGTGACTTGCAGCATTCACTCCTCCTGGATGAACATGTAGAGACAGTGGACAGTCACTGGCGTTGACTTTGCAGCAATCCCTCATACTGAGCATGCATGTAGCGACAGTGGAGAGGAAAAACTCCCTTTTAACAGGAAGAAACCTCCGGCAGAACCAGGCTCAGTGTGAGCGGCCATCTGCCACGACCGACTCGGGGTTAGAGAGAACAAAGAAGCACTGATCCAGGAGTACTTTCTATGGGAAGGAAAAGGTAAATGTTAATGGATGTAGCTCCTTTAGTCGTTTCACCTAGAAAGAAGGAACAGATAAACTCTGAGCCAGTTTTCAAGTTTAGATTCTGAAGAGAGCACATAGAGTTAGTTACAGTAAAAGCTCAGTCAGTGGCTATGTCTAGGAGAGAGAAATGGTTAAACATTAAAAGACAGGGCAATGTGGATCATCGGTAGAAGGTGAGCATTAAGTTGTTGCCAGCAGAAGCTCGGACGATGCCCCTCTCCAGAAAGGTGTTACAGGTAGACACAGAGTCAGGCCAGGTGTAGCTTCTAGGAAGAGAAAAGAGAGAGAACAAAGTTAAAAGCTGAAATAACAGCAAATAATACAAAATTGAAGAGTAGTGTGAGAAAGTAGCGACGAGGGTGAAAGTGGTCATTATGTCCTCCAGCAGCCTAAGCCTATAGCAGCATAACTACAGAGATAGCTCAGGATAACCTAAGCCACTCTAACTATATGCTTTATCAAAAAGGAAAGTTTTAAGCCTAGCCTTAAAAGTAGACAGTTTGTCCATCTAGAGCCCACTGATGGCCATTGTTATACTAAAAACCACAAGTATTGGGATACCTCTCTCTGTCAGATTGACCATAACCATGGGAAAGAGAGGGGGTCATACAGGTAGCAGAAATGGAGGGTGTGTTTGCACCTCAACCCTAACTGAGCCGGTTTAGGCTAAACCTGACTCCCCCTTACTCCATCCAACAAGGGGAGAAGAAGACGGAGGTAAAATAAGGAAGATAGCTCAGGATAACCTAAGCCACTCAAACTATAAGCTTTATCAAAAGGAAAGTTTTAAGCCTAGCCTTAAAAGTAGACAGGGTGTCCGCCTCACGGACTAAAACTGGGAGCTGGTTCCACAGGAGAGGAGCCTGATAACTAAAGGATCTGCCTCCCTTTCTACTTCTAGAAACTCTAGGAACCACCAGTAAACCTGCAGTCTGAGAACGAAGTGCTCTGTTAGGAACGTATGGAACAATCAGATCTCTGATGTATGATGGAGCTAAATCATATAGTCATCCACTTAACCCCTACACCACGATGCAAGCTCATGCAGGCCTAAAATTTGACTGCCATGTTTTTTATGTTTAATGTACCTCTGAAGCATCTTCTGTGTCTGGTGATCCATTGTTGTTGATGATTTGGCTACCCTATAACTTCTCTATTCACGCCACCCGTAAAAATAAAAAAAATACATCAGAAATAATTAAATTATAAACCATGACTCAAGTCTAGCATAACGACTCTGGGAAATTAAAAGTAATCAGCCTGTTTTTAACAGATCTACAAAGTGTGTTCAGAGATGAACAACACCATCACACCTACATGAAGCAAGATATTTTTGCTTGCAGATAACTGTTTAGTTCTTCTCGTCAGAATTCTTGCTGAATAGACTCCAGCTTTTACCTTGTAGATTCTGTGTTTATAGTTTTAATCCTGTGAGGATTTTATCCAAGGTCAGTTGTAGATTACCTTTTTGGCTCATTGGTAATCTGCATTGGTGATTGATTAAGCTTGTGTGTCTCTGTGCCAAAGCTGGCCTTGTCTGATGCATACATGAAGCAATATATAGGTATGGATTGCGCCTCCGTGATACGGGATCGATGCATTGGCTTTTCTCCCAATAATTACCTTATCCAGAAGAGAGGTGGCCTGGGGGTTCAGCTGGTATGTGTGAATTAGTTTTTGCAGGTGTGTCTGTATTACTCTTACTTCCCAGTTGGCTTTGGAGTCATTAGTTGTTGCTACAGTGGCTTGCAAAAGTATTCATACCCCTTGAACTTTCCACATATTGTCACATTACAACCACAAAGATAAATATATTTTATTGGAATTTTATGTGAAAGACCAACACAGAGTGGTATACAATTGAAAAGTGGAACTGAAATTACACTGAAATTGCACACCGCACTTTTCAGTGCGGTGTGCAAAAGTATCCAGCCCCATTTACTCTGAGTGCAACCAATTGCCTTCAGAAGTTGCCTGATGATTGCTAATGACTAAATAGAGTCCACCTTTGTGTAATCTAATCTCAGTACGAATACAGCTGCTCTGTGACGGCCTCAGAGGTTGGTTAAGAGAATATTGGGGGCAAACAGCAGCATGAAGTCCAAGGAACACACCAGACAGGTCAGGGATAAAGTTGTGGAAAAGTTTAAAGCAGGTTTAGGCTATAAAATGATTTTCCAAGCTTTGAACGTCTCACGGAGCACTGTTCAATCCATCATCTGGAAATGGAAAGAGTATGGCACAACTGTAAACCTACCAAGACAAGGCCGTCCACCTAAACTTACAGGAGGAACATGGAGAGCACTGATCATAGATGCAGCCAAGAGGCCCATGATGACTCTGGATGAACTGCAGAAATCCACAGCTTAGGTGGGGGAATCTGTCCACAGGACAACTATTAGTCGTGCACTGCACAAATGTGGTCTTCATAGAAGAGAGGCAAGAAGAAATCCATTGTTAAAAGAAAACCATAAGAAGTCTTTTTTGCAGTTTGCCAGAAGCCATGTTGGGGACACAGCAAACATGTGGAAGAAGATGCTTTGTTCAGACGAGACCAAAATTGAACTTTTTGGCCAAAATGCAAAACGCTATGTGGCAGAGAACTAATACTGTACATCACTCTGAACACACCATCCCCATTGTCAAATATGATGGTGGCAGCATCATGCTCTGGGGATGCTTCTCTTCAGCAGGGACAGGGAAGATGGTGAGAGGTGATGGGAAGATGGATGGAGCCAAATACGGGGCAAAGTTGGAAGAAAACCTGTCGGAGTCTGCAAAAGACTTGAGACTGGGGCAGATGTTCACCTTCCAGCAGGACAACGACCCTAAACATAAAGCCAGGGCTACAGTGGAATGGTTTAATACAAAACATTCATGTGTTAGAATGGCCCAGTCAAAGTCCAGACCTAAACCCATTCGAGAATCTGTGGGAAGATCTAAAAACTGCTGTTCACAAACGCTCTCCATCTAATCTGACTGAGCTTGGCAAAAATTTCAGTGACTAGATGTGCAAAGCTGGTAGAGAGATACCCTAAAAGACTTGCAGCTGTAATTGCAGCAGAAGGTGGTTCCACAAAGTATTGGCTCAGGGGGGCTGAATAGCTTTGCACAGTGCCCTTTTAAGGTTTTGTAAAAAATTTTTTAAATCATGTAGAATTTTCATTGTGACATTGTGGACTGCTCCCAAAAGCTCTAGAGAAGTAAAAAATCTGAATGTACAAAATGTGTAAACCAAATAATTTAGGATGGGTATATATTCTTGTTACTTTATCTGTAGAGAATTATCATGAGGGGTCATAAGTCACCTGATCTTTGCCACACTGAATATCAAAATTTTGTGACACTTTGTTGTGCTAAAACCAGTGTAAAAAGATTCTGTACAAAGGTTAAACAAGATTTTGTGATGTGCCCAGAGTTAGCTTTTTTCTCCTTCTCTGATCGTGGTTTTAGCTTAAACATTAAACATCTCCCTTTGCCTCCAAATATGAGCTAACTTACATTACCAAACCTCTGTGCAGTCTAGCCTATTGCTCTGTTTAAAGGAAGAAGTGAAGGAAAAAGTGCATGATGGTAGTAGGCAAGGATACAAATAAAGCCAGAAGGATAATACACACAAAGTGAGATAGATAAAAGTCCTATGTTCCCAATCAGAGCTGATACCAGCTGAGATCTCACCAGTATCTGTGGACAAGTCTCACTGCCATTACACAATGGCAGGTAGGTAGGGGGCTAAAGGCTAGTGTCAGGACCTGCTTGTCACTTGACGATTTAGAAATGACACTTGATTGTTGGAGGACGTGTCTCTCTTTCACTTTTTCTTCCTTTCTGTGATAAGAGCTGTCATGCAGCTGTCTCATCTGCTATGATCCCTACTAACCCCCCAAGTCAAAAAAAGATGCCACAGTAATTGCAGCACAATTTCAACAGTAGGCACGTCTGTCAATTTTTTTATACCTCACAAGTTTTAATGTTACCTTTGTTTGAGTTATTTGTATCATATTAGATCATTCATTGAGGTAGATGGTGGGTTCAGGATTCACTTCTCTGAAATTTTAAAGTAGCTTTGTGCATTTGTTTAACAGTTATTTGAATATATATATTTTTTATTTTATCTACCATACTTATGTATGGTGTCAGGCTGATACTCTCATCCACACCAATTAGGCATAACATTAGGAGAATGTGAAGGGCAGCCTGACTGGTCCATGGCTGCGCAGCATAATTCACTGTTTATTCTGGCAACTTTCACTCAGAACCAGCATTAACTTTGGCACTTTGAGCTGCAGGACCTCACCTGTTGGCCACACAGGCCAGCCTTAGCTCCTGCAATGCAAAAATGAGCTGGTTCATCACCTATCTATGGTTAACATGTTATGTGTGATAACTGTAAAAAAAAAAGCTTTCTGTTTTACAAAAATTGAACTGAATTATTTTGTTTACATGTAATTTTGTGTTTTAGTTCAGCTACATTTAAAAGTTTTGAAAGTTAGTCTTTCCAAGACATTGGGTTGAATCCATGAAACTGCAACAGCTGTGTCTTGATTGACATGTTTCCATGTCCTCCAATGAAGGTACAACCTCACTTATTTTAACCCAGGATCCAAGCTGTGGGGATCACCATGTTTGTGATTATGTGCTCCCTTCACTGCAGTAGGTTTGGCCCCCAGTGGTTGTTTCATGATTGGCATCCAGGTCCCCTCTTTCACACACAAAATCATCTTGCAAGCTCATTCCTGCAAAAAGAACTAAACCAAACACAACCTTTTTATTTATATATTTATATGAGAACCATTGACCAGATACCAACTTCAGCCTCAGAAGACAGCTGTGGTGTACGGACTTACGTTCTTACGCTGCTCAGCTGGACTGTACTGGGGGACTCCCACTCACCACTAGCTGGACTTATTGCAGATAGGCAATACAAAACACCCTGGCCACTGAGAAGGCAATACTGCCATGGCATCCAAGCAGTTGTGCCATAGTGGGCTGTATTGGTTCCAACTATGCCTGGGTCTTTGTTATCACACTGCAAATATAACTTAGGTGACCTTAAAATATCTGATAAATGTAGGGATATTGTATTGTTTTTTGTTTCTGTGTTTGTCATATCTTATCATATCTGTCATTTCTTTGCAATAATCTCTGCCTAATGACAGAAGTAAATTATTATTTGGGGATGTTACAAATTACCTCCTGAGGTGAGACATTTTTACTAACTGATGGTAAAAAGACCTGAAGAAGAATGAAGAGATGACTGGTGGTGTTGTTTTAACAGCTGCGAACATAAATACCTCTGAGTCAGAGGACTGGAGTGAGCCACAAAATGTGTCAAGAGTTTATTCAGGGAGGGGACAGTGCTAACTGGGTTTTATCAGGGTTACAAGTCAGTAAAGACACAATATCAGATCTTATTTTCTATAATAGTGTGCTATCACTCATCATAATAAAGGCCATTCTAAAAGGTAACCATAAATAATCCAAATAATTGATGTATTGTTTGTCAGTGATACCTAAATGAAGTTCTGCTTTCAGAACAGACCGCACATCCCCGGGCAGCAGTCGCTCAGTTCTTCTAAGATGTTCCACATTTTGAAATAAGTGACTTTTGTGTCTAATGCTTACTCAGCACTTCTAAGAAGTATACTCAGCTTTTGCTTATCAAATCACTTGTCAGATTCACAAAGGCAAGCTGGGAGATTGCTGTAGAACAGAATTATATGGAGGAAACGTCTTCCTCTTAAAGTCATTAGAAAGAACTCAGATAGTTGAGAAGTTCTTGCTCATGAATATGAGCAACTGATGCTGGTGTAAACCTTTCAAGTTATTAATCCCTGCAGTGACTTTACTTTTTCTGTTGGATTCCTCTTTATGTGAGGTTTTGTTAACATTTACTTTAATAGAGAGCATGTGGCTATAAAGTAAAAATGTGGTGCAGAGGATTGAGGCTTTGTTGCTGGCTGAGTCTCTGCTGTGTCTGATCATTTGTACAGAGCCTCTGGTTACCTGGTTGTATCAGTTTAAGGCCTTGTGGCATCACATGTTCTGAGAGGGACTACATGTTGCATAAAGATCAGTGCATTGTTTTTTGCATATCCCACTTCATGCTTTTTTACTTATTTTCTTCTAAACTGCATGATTTTGTTGTTCTGAAGTTTATATGTGAGCATGTCAATATGTTTGGACTAGTGGTTTGTCTGTGAGTGAGAGTGTGTGTGTGTGTGTGTGTGTGTGTGTGTGTGAGTCTGAGTGTGTTTCTAAAGATGGTACATGTTTATGATCCTCTGTAAATAACAAACTTAAAATGAAAACATGTTGGGTTTGGGGTTAAAGAACAACGGGACCCTTCCCCGGGCCTAAGATTCATGCGGGAACAAAACCCAAAAACCAAAAAAATACAAAAAATTTACATTGTTCTGAAAGAGTTTTTTGGTTTTTGTTTTTTTTTAGTTTTTAGCTGTTTTTTTTTTAAATCCCTTTTTTTTTTTCCCCTTTTGTTTTTTTTCAGAAACTGAATACTATCAGTTAAATTATTGATTAAAGGGTTAAATGCACTCTGTTCATAGCTTTTAAATTGAAATCACATGCATTGTCCATTGAGACCAAGTCCCATTAAAGTCAAGAAAGAGCTTTCTATTGTAGATCAAATAATGTTTTCGTATGATTTGACTGTTTACCCGAACATCTTAACCTTTATACTACAGTTTATCTCTCATTAAAAAAAATAAAATTTTAAACAAAAAAACCCAAAAAGAAAATTAAAAACACTTCTTTAAAATTTAAATTTGGGCATTTCAGACGTTTTGACTTTTCCTTTTCTGTTTAAATTATTTTAAATTATATCAAAAAATATTTTTCCACCCAATGCTTTTTAACACACACACCACCCCACACACACCACACCCCCACATATATATAATTATATATATAATAGATATAAAATAATATATTAGAAATATTTTTCATTTTTTTATATTATAATGGAACCCTCAGGAAAGGATAGGGTGTGTGTTTGGGGTTGTTTTTTGGGGTTTTAAAGAAACGAATATATAACAGCGGGAGCGGTCATGTGTTCCCGTTAAACTGTTATGCTTTTAAAAGGGATCCCTGCTTTTTTTTACGGGCTGTTTTTCAAAGCTAGGGCAGTAAATTTTAAATTGTTTGATAATTATCAGAAATGTAAAAAAATTGCTAAAAATTTCACAAATTTTAAAGTGTTTAAAAATTCTTTTTGACCCCCAGGGGTTTACGTAAATTAATTTTTTCATTTTTACCAGAAAAAACCCAAATTTTTTGTTTTCTTTTTAAACCCCCTTTTTTTGCTTTTAAAACATCTCATGAAAATTTTGGTGAAAAACAAAACCGACTATAAACAGGGAAAAGTGAAAATTTAAGGGTGCCATCCTGCAGTCGGCGTGACTATTTTTCTTTAAAGAAGTAAAAGGGACTTTTTTTTCCATGAAAAACCTTTCTTATCTTTTGAGAGCATCTTTTAAAGACTGTGTGTGTTCTTGATGACCTTGTTTTCCTCCATTTTCTCCTTCTTGGTCCTATAGGTCCCCTTACAAAGAAAACACTGAGTTTTAAAGTGATAGTCCCCCGCCGGACGATAAAGGTTTTTTTCCCCCAATTTGCCAATCGGTTTTCCCCTGAAAAGGGGGGAAACCAGACTTCCCTTTTTTCCTAAATTTTTTATCTTCTTTGATTTTCTTACATTTCTTGTCCTTTTTTTGAAAGTAATGGACATTTTCTTTTTGCTCTTTACTCGTAAACTCTTTTTGGGCTGAATGTGTTTTGTCCTTTTCAGCTTGATGTCTTGAAGTTTACATGTGTCCCACCATTCTTTGATATTAATACTGTTAAAAATAAATTTTTGTTGGGAAATTTGCTTTTTCCCTTTACATTTTTTTTGGTTTTTCCTATTTTGCATCCCCCCAGATAAAATAGTACCTTTAAACCCCTTCACCCAGTTTTTCCCACTTTTTTTCATGTTTTTTCCCTTTTTTAATTTTGTCCTAAATGTGGAATTTTTGGGAAATCGGCCACTCCCCTAGGGGCCTTTGCAAAATTTATACAAACCCATTAGACGTTCATGTTTGGGGCACCCAAACCCAAAATTTTTTTTTTTTTAAATAGTTTTAAATAGTTTTTTTGCGGGTAAATTTGCAGTTTTACCCCAGTTGCTCTGCCCCAACATTTGTTTAAAAAATTTTTTTAATATTTTTAACAAAAAAAAATAAACACTCCTCAGGTTTTGGAAAAAAAAAAAATGGTAATTAAGAGAATTTATACAATTTTTAAAATGCGTCTTCAAAGCCTGTAAATGAAATCTAATTAAATTAATTAATAATTTAAAATGTCTTTAAAATTCTGTATTAAACTTCCTTTGTATGAGATCTACAAAAGGTAAGAGAGGAGGAGGCAAATTTCTAGCTGCAGTATTTCAGGTAGGTGAAGCAAACTGCTTAGACCACTAGCTCCACAAAAATATCCCTCGCTCTTTAGTTGTTCCTGTGCTATAATTTTTCTTACTGCCTTTGTGT
Source organism: Crenichthys baileyi (assembly GCA_036173005.1). NCBI lineage: Eukaryota > Metazoa > Chordata > Actinopteri > Cyprinodontiformes > Goodeidae > Crenichthys > Crenichthys baileyi. The sequence continues at coordinate 73,332 of JAHHUM010000769.1, read as the reverse complement.
GGCAATCTCATCAAAGACCGCCTTTGCATCATTTCCAGCTGAAAAAAAGCAATCTGAGATGGAGACCATCGCAAATGCTGACACAGCATCAGAGTATGTGCAGAAGCAAATATTGCTGGAACACATGCAGTACACATTTACAGATGTATGCAATCATTCTCTTATTTATTCGAGCTAATGTCATGTTTGAAAGTATATAGCAAAGCTGCAGTAAAATATCTGCTCTGCAAAACATTTTGAATATGATATTAAAAGTATTTACATTTCTTACAGGCTGTTAATGCTTTAAAGGCACTAAATCTAATAAACTGATAAAAAATTACAAAGACAATAAGACTTTAGGACTTAAGTAGGTCTCTCCTTGATATTTAAAGCAAGTCTTAGTTTAAAGCTCTGACAGTGTGGTTAAACTCTATATTCTCAATAAGCAAAGAGGAGGTTTGGTTTGATTGCTGCAGATAGTAAGCCTGATGTAAAGTCATATCAGGCAGAAAATGTCCTTGATAAAATCAGGGAAGAAAGTCACATCCCTTTATGACTTTTGCAGTGCAGTTTTAATGCCAGACAGAAGGTCTGGCACCTCTACTGTATAATGTCACTGGGAAAACACAAATTACATCTGAATACACTCACTCACTCACTCACTCACTCACTCACTCACTCACTCACTTGGAAATTTATGAAGGAGAATCCCAACACACTTCAAGTAACATCTTGATAAAGCATGCATGCAGGACAACTAATCCAGTTTAATATAGAGAAAATCTGACTGGGAAAACACACATGCAGTTATAAACACAGGACAGTCTGTCAGGCCAGCTCTGATCAACTTCCCACCCGGCCAGCCATTTTCTTCGCCCCCACTATTTCTCAATGATCTTCACCTTTAACCCAATGTGGCCTTGTAGCACAGTCAGAGAACATCCACTGACCTCACCACTACTCCTGTCCAGTAAATCTTGCATTATACTCTATTAGGACCTCTGTGAAGCTGGTGTTTGTAATCCTTTTTGTGTTGGGAATAGAGATGTAACCGAGAAGGTCCACGAAAGCTAGGGATTTGACTAAAGCTTGAGATTTTTACAGGATATAACACTGAAGTATTTAGGAGTTTGGATGCCATGAACTGTGGAATTTGCAAAAACCAATGCAGCTTATAAACCCCATCGTACCCCATGTAAAATATTATAACATCTCCAGGATATTAATCTTTTTTTGGTATAGAACATAGTTTGAAGGGCAAAGGTTTGAGATCAGCTGATGCTAAACCCAGGGGGTTGTTCTGAAGCCAAAGTAGTGGTCACCAGGTTCAGGCCTGCAAAGCTAACAGATTTGGCTCATTGAAAGCACGTGTCTTTTTATAACTCATCTTCTCAAAAATTAAATTAAATTATTGTTTCTATAGCATGCAAAGTAGTTCAAACTACTGTTCACCAAGACCTGATAAGCATTTGTTAGATTTTAATAGACCAAATACTCTCTGGATTGAAACCATCAGACCTTAAAGAAGTTAATGCTCTTACAATGTTCTAAAAATCGTAGTCAGTATGCAGGTAGAGCTTCAAAATGCAAAAAGGAGAAACAGGAGCAAGAGAGGCAAACAGAGGAGGTAATTTACTAAAAATATTCCACTGGCACACTTTAAAGTTTAAGATCTAAGATCTTTGACTACAAAACCCAAAACAGAAAATTGTGGTAAAAATTGCCAAAATTGACTCAGAAAAGAGTAGCACCATCATTATTGTTTTTGCTACAAACATTGGTTTCATAATGCTTAATGAAATTGTTCCTGTAGCCTGGTAGGAAATTTATTTATTGAAGGTGGCTTCACGAAGGGCATCCATGCTCTGGAAAAAAAACCTCCTTTGTCGTCTACCCCCAAGTGTTCCCAATAAGACTTTTATCAGGTGAACATTTTCTAAAAGAGGGATGATATTCTCCTGGAAGAAGTCCTTTGTCTGATGGGAGTTGTGACTTTCAGCATTGTCCTATTCCAAGGCCGAGTCATCACTGCACAGACGAGGTCCGTCAGTCACCTGCTGCAACAACTCCCCCATAGCCCATCGCTGTTTGACTCCCCTGCACAACCTGAAGCCCCATTGAAGGAAGAACCTCCCAGATCATGATGGAACCTCCTTCACAGTTCAACATAGAAAACATCTCTAATAGAAGGTCATTGTCATGGTTGGTTGAACAGCTAAGCAATCCTGCCAGACAGTCTTTCTGCTGTTACCCTGAGGGGCCTATGAGTATGAATGCCTGACAGAAAATGACATGAAAGCTGGATTTATGCTCAGTTTGAGGTTGAATGCAGTTGTTAAAATGTTTTCCACTCTAATTTGTTGACCCTTGCTTTTGTTCCTTCTTTTTGCATTTTAAAGCACCACGTACAACCTGGTAATAATCTAGCAGTATAAAAATAAATCAAATACTTCAAACTTATTTCCCAGTTTTTAAGATTTTTATCAGCAGTGTATGTCATCCAATATGCTCATGTGAAACATGGCAGCAAATTGTAACATATCAATATGTGATGTTACAGATTCATTAGTTATTGAGAACCTCCATCACCGCCAAAAGACAGGATTATAAAAAAGAAAGAAAAAGTCTACTGCTTGTTAGTCTTGTTGGTTTGATAAGTCTCCAACATGAGCAGATGAAGAGGATACTAAAGTTGTTGCCGCAGCCTGTGGGCATCTCTCAGGGTTTGCTTTGAGAAATCTAAAGCTCCTGAATCTCTTTGATCATGTCCTCATACCTGAGGAAGACAAGATCTACTCCAATATGGCATGCTACCTTTTCCCAGACAGCCCTCTCTCACCCTCATACTTCTTTCAGGAAAGCCTATATAGTTGAAGCACTCCACGATCGCATCTCATTTTCACATATTTTTCTTTTTTTTTAAGCAAAAAAACAATCCAGCTCGGAAAAGGATTGGCTGATTTGCCCATTTCTTCCTAGGAAATAAAAAAGGAAGGTAAAAAAAACAGCATGAGTTTGTAGCATTTAAATAATTAATCAATATTTATGCGAATAGCAGTGGTTCCGGTAATCACTTTAAATACATCATTAAGTCATTTTATGAAAGATGATGAAACCTTCCACCAGTTGAATGAAGATTAATTGAAAAGTTATGAGAATGAAGAGTGGCTGAGGTTTTAGAGGATTGCATTTGGCTCCCAGACTTGCAGAGGCAGCCAATCAAAGCATGCCAGGAAACATATACTGAGAAATAACTTTATATCTTACAGCTAAAATCCCAAGGTGCGTTGTGTTCTGTTGACACTGGAACTTCTTTCAGTAAGTAAATCCAGCTAAATGCGGATAAATCCCTCAAATTCTCACACAAAGCTACAACTGTTTTTTTTTAACCTCACCTCATTACCACTGACCTTCAGAGCACAACAGAGGGAGGCAGGTAGAACAGCCATGCTGGATGTGTCTCCTATGGCAGAAATTAATTCATTTTATCAAGCAATAACGCATAAGCAAGAGCTCATATCTACTGAACACATAATAATAAACTACATAAATTTGCACAGCAGGCAACATGTCCCATATATGCATGTTTTATAATGGTCTGATCAGCACAAACCAGATTTTTACAAATCAGGCCAGAGACACTTCCTAAATCAGCCAAAGATTTTTTCCAAAAAAGGGCAGGGTTAACAATTTTATCCTTTGGTTTTTCCCGCGAATGTAACAGGCCCCTGTCACAGGAGGAGGTGGAAAACAATGGATGAACCAAACATGACTGCTGCTCTAATTGAACGTTCCAAAATATGTTAGAGTCGCCCCGGTTTCTTTTTGGGGATCTTTGGGAAAGCCCGCGAGGGGACAGGGGGGATTTTTTTTTTTTGTGTTTTCCAGGGCCAACACTTTTGCTTTTCCCTCACAAAAGTTGAAATAAATTTGAGAAAGGGGGCTTTTGGAACAGCAGCAAAAGAGGGAAAAACTGCTCAAAAAAAACAAAAAATAAACTGATAGGCATTGATATGGTTTATTTGCCCTATCCCAGGTTAAACCACAGTAAACCCAATGCGTTTAAAAGTTTGGGGTACGAAGAAACCTTCAAATCACTAGGGAAATAAAAAAGCACTAATGGCGTGCGATAAAAAAAGTAAAAATTTAATGCAGCAGCATAAGCTAATAAAGTGTCCCCCAAAATGTGGTTTAGTGAAGTTTTTATTGTCCAGATTTTCCAGATTCTGACACCCTTTGGATAAACCTTTAAGTTTTTTTTAAAAAACTTTTTTAAAAGTTACCTAAATTCCTTATTTTTTAAGGCCGATTTCAAAAAAAAACTCAAAAAAATTTCAAAAATAGGTGAAATGTTTGTTCCTTTTTTTGCATTTGGGCTGGTTTGGAAACTTGCCCAAAGTTTTGCGAGATAACCCCAAAAAATTTTGGTGAGAAAACGAAAGTATTCCCTGGGGCCCGGAAAAAAAGAAAAAAAAAATCCCCACATGTCCCCACGCGGGATCCTTTACATCTTATTTTCACATTTGAAGAACCCGGCAAAATATGGCATCAAAAAAGGCCCTTTGGACATGGTTTTTCCTGTTCCTAAAAAATTTAATTTTCTTGCGAAAAAACAATATTGAAAAATTTCCCAATGGCATTTAAAGCTTGTAGAAAGTTGTTGGCGAAAAAATACAAAAATTTGATTCACAAATAAAGAAATCCATATTTACTTCCATAAACACAGCATGCTGGTGTGTCCCTTTTTCTTCTGTGCATGTGGGTCATTTCGCTGCCACTGACTGATAGTGGTCTCAATAAAATTAGAATGCGAACAACCAAAAACCTCAGGGAAGAGTCAGAATTCACCATTGTGATCCACAGTGTGAAGAGAGCTAAGTTTAGATGCCATATTTGTCTTGATTTTTTTTCCCCTTTTGGAAAACCAATGGGAATAATTTTTCCCCCTTCCCACCGGCTGAATCCAAAAGTTAAGTTCTTGTTTAAAGCTACGCCCCAATTCCCGGGGCCCCCCTTTTCCGAAAAGTGTTTAATCAACACAGACAAAAAAAAAAAACATTTTAGCAAAAAGGAAAAAATTTATTTCTTGGGAAAACACTTTATCCCCAAAATTTTTTACCCAACCAAGATGAAAGGATAAACAGTGTCAGGAAAAACACAACAATTTTCGGAGTCCTTAGCCTAGCAACACTTCAAGGCATAAGTATTATAAAATCCCAGATTTTGTGAAACACTGAGGAAAAGGATCAGTTTAAAAGACTTTAGGAAATATTTGGACAAGAAAACAAAAATCTGATCAAAATGTCCCCCAAAAACCCTTTGCCATCCCCATGACCCCAATATAAATTTTATTAAATCGTTTTTTATTTAACTTCAAGTTAATTACCCTTTTTCCTTTCATGATCCCGGGTGATCATATATATTTTATATATATATTATTTTAAAATAAAAATAATATTTTAGATATATATTATATAATTATATATTAATCAAAAATTTTACAAGGGAACATTTTGTAACATTTAAGCTATCATGATCATCAGCACCAGCAGCCACCAGTCCCAGAATAATAAACATGGGCATGGCTGCAACATGATAGCATTGTTATTAATGTCATGGGTGACTGTGATGATCTATATAATCTTGACGTCTTTAGGATCAACAGCACCATTATGGTTACTACCATAACTTACTACTACTTACTACCATAACTACCATAATTTTACTTAAGGCAAAATGGTCACAAAGTAATGGGCATTATTAAATCGTCCTACAGTTTTGTCATAATTCCTTCATTGTTCTCTATAAAGTCATTACCTATAATAGGAAACTATCAAAGTATTGTAAATTAATGTCGGTCATAGTCATCACCATCATCCACGTGGTTATCGATATCTTCACTGCTGCTGTTGACATCAGCATCAGTGTCTGTCTTGTTTACTGCCATCTTTACTGTCAACATTGTTATGGCTAAATTCATTTGTATAATGGCTTTAATTATGCTTATCATCACCACCACAACAGCTATTATCATCCTCATTACTGTCACTCATCACTTTCATCATCAAGGCTTCAGGATTCTATTACTGCAGCCTGAAGCTCATCATTACCAATATATAAAATCTGAGTTATCAGTTTATACCATCAGTACACCAACTATACTATTTCAGTATTATTACATTAGCGCTATTAGTGAAGTGACAATCACCACAGTTATTGAAATACCCTTAGTATTTAACTTTGAGGTACAAAAACTCACTTTTCCCCATCTTCTAACTATTCAGAGGTTTCTGGAAGACTTCAATAAGATTTATGATGAGCTGCTAGATTATAACCTCTAATATAGTAAGCAAAAACCACAACCTCCACCACAATTTCCATTATTTTTGGGCTTTATAAATCAAATTTTCTACTAATGCTATAAGAGTCCCCTTAATGGAGGTCTAAGGTAGCCAAAGGTATTCCTCTACATGTTTATTTTGGATGGTTTAAACACACTGTAGGAAAACTTTCTTCCCTTCTTAGAAATCCTTTTTGTTTTCTCAGTATTAACAGATTTTCCTGGCAGGATAATTTTTAATTACCCACGGACTCTCTGATCTCACTCTGGTCCTCACTGATAACACATCAGTGGCATAAACAAAGTATACTGCCACATATACCAATGGAGATAGTTAGAAAGCAAGATGAAACGCTCATTTCTGGGCAACAGGAGATGAAAGTGAATCCTTGTTTTGAACGTCGGTTTTTCAGGAAGTTGTTAGATCTCCCAAATCGTGTCATCCTTTTTGCTTACAACCCGGCTTATATCAGAGCCTTGTCAAGGGCTGAAACTTCCCAATACAGACGAGTTTTTTTTTAATTCTCTTAGTTGAATAGACTACATTTTAAAGGTCTAATCCTGATGATATGTGTGTCTTTTATAAACTGAAAGGTGTAAAACCTAAGATGTGAAAAACTAAAGCAGTATATGAAGCAGTATATTGTTTTCCTTTCAGTCTTTACTCAACTAAAACACCTTTCACTTTTAGAAGCTAGTATCAGCAGGATGTAGTATTACTGCACTGCAGAAGCATAGTCCAACGGCTGTTAACAAATTCCACCTACTGTTCCACTCCATCATTGTTTAATCACTTGCTGGAATAAGCCTTAGTGGTGATAGCAAAGAAGAATAAACCCACTGAGCTTTTAATTTAATTTAGAAGTTAGTACAATATTTTTAGACAGCCAAATGGTGTATTTAGAGTAATTTTTAAGAACCACAACTAGTCATGATGGTTTAAACTCCAAAGTCAGACATTACCTAAAAAACTGCCAAAAACACAATTCAACTCATAATCAGTCAGTAAATTAGAATATTATTAAAAAGTTTACTTCAAAAACTCAGTGAAACACATTAAATAGATTAATTACACACAGACTGAGGTTTTCAAGCCTTTCGTTTTGTTAATTATGATGCTTACAGCTAATGAAAACCTTACATTTAAGATTAGAATATTACATCAGACTGATACGAATGAAGAAAAAAACATTTTTAATATAGAAATGTGGGTTTAATGAAAAGTAAGTTTAATACCTTCTTAAAGGTTGTTATTTTCAAAAGATACTTTTAATCTGACAAGTCCGATCAAGAACATACTCTAATTTATTGAAAGTGACTGTAATTCACCAAGGTAAAACAGAGAAAAACATGTCAACTGTAAACCCTGTTAAATGCAGTCCGACACACTCTGGTTTATGTTAATGCATGTTAATTTAGTTCAGTTATATAACAGTCCAGGCAGCTCCAGTGTGAAAGTCAAAGACATACATTGAGATTCAAGTCAGTTCAATGAAATCCATACATTCTAACTCAGCCCAATATTAAACTCACTGACAGAAACAGCATAGCATCAAATGGTCCAGTTTGGACACAGTATTGTACACATGCAGACAAGCCATGAATAGTATATCTATTTTTTTCTCCGAGCAACTTGTGGGATAAGTTAAAGCAACCCAATACTGAGACCAATAGGTACGCAAAGACAGACACACATCCTGAAGGGTTGTTGTAAAGAGTACATCTCACATATTTGAAATGCAGATTTATGTTTGGTGAACATCACAGTAAGGACTTATTCTTTAAACATCCTGCAGCTGGCTGAAAATGCTATTGGTTTACTTGTGAAGATATCTTGAAGCCATTATAGAAGTGCCAGCTGTTTGAAAATAAAATTCACATTCATGGCAAATAGATCATGTAGTATTTAAATCAAATTTTACATGTTTTGCATGCAGGTTCTATGGGTTATTTTATTCCTTTTTGGCTTCATCTTTGATTAATACATAAAAACATAATGAAATCAGTCCTGTGTAGTATATACACTAAATATTTTAGAACCTAGTAAAGTCCAGGGGCCTCATATACAAGATAGTGTGCAGCTTTCACACTGAAAGTGCGTAGACATGTCACCGCACACAAAACTGCACGTGGCGCTTGAACCGTCCAGTCCCCGCCCCTAAATACATATGCAAAGTAGTATAAATAGCAGGAAGTCACCCATCACGTGTCCAAATAACCATGGCAACGGTGCTGTAACAGTCACAGAGAGACCTACACACCATGAGGGATTTTGGTAGTAGATAACAGCAAACCAGCAAACTTCTTAAATAACGTCAGCGACTCAAACCTGACAGAAAATAAAATGTTTGTCGGCTCGTACTTGTTTTGTTCTACAATGTGTGCATCAAATCCGAACAGCGCTGTCTAGCTGCTGTACTGAGCTCAATCATATCTCAATGCTGATCATAGCAAAGATGGAAATATGCCTCCTATATTTCTATTATTGTGTGTGGTGACAGTCTTCCTATGTGAAGTACTTCTCCAGATAGTGAATCTTTAAAACCATTCAGGACGTCACATAAAAACAAAAAAAAACTTTGCCTACAAGCCAGCCATCAAATTCTTGTTCCCAACACAACTATTATAATTAGAATAATTATAATTATTATTATAGTATAAAATAATCATGAGCTGGAGAGGCTCATAATTTGCGCATCACAAATAGACCATATTCACTTCCAGATGGGACTCTAATAGCAGTAACTGGCGACGCACAGTTCTTGGTTTTTCTCTAAACACTGGGGCCAGCTCTGTGCAGAGCTCCAATCATCATGTACCAGCAGGCAAATAGGATATCTGAAAAGACGCGCCCTCTGACTTCTTCCTTTGCTGATGTTCTCCAGCTGTGCCAAAGCTGCCATCATTTCACAACTTTATGCAGCTATTTATGGGCATGTGTGATTGTCTCCACCTTGTCCACCTTTGTAATCATCAAACCTAACTTGTTAGGGATTAATCTGCTGATCCAGCACCGTTTTTCTTTTTTAGTGGGTAAAAAAGTATAAATTTGCCCCTAAGATTCACAAGCATTTTATGCTCCTGAGCGCACAGACCGATGCACATTTCCATCTACAGGTGACAGAAACAGAGGAAGTTTTACAGTTTATATCCGACTGACGTCGTTTCCATCACTTTCTGAGGTGTGTTATTGTATGAGGCTAAATGTGATTCAGTTTCATCGCTCGGGTTTAAACCTTAAAAGCTCAAACTCATTAAAACATCAGGTTTGATTCAATAAACTGAATGGAGTCATATTTTGGTTGATTTAGGTGAGTTTTAGTTTTCTGTAGTTCATTATTGTCGATTGAAAAAGATTGCATAGCTACTGCACATTTTCACAGCAGGCCAAAAGACTGCGTGGATTACCGTACACTTTTACGCAGCGTTTATTTTTGTGCAATCTCGAGTGGCGCCACAAGGTTTTGTGCGTAAGCACGCTACATACATGAGGCCCCTGGTCATTTATACCCTAAACCCTAGAATTGAAAGAGAACACACGTTCTTTTTCTCATGGCTGTACATTACTATTGCTGTTGCATGGGTACCAAATATACCAACTAGGCCCATTTATTCTGGATGCTGAACTTCATGCTTAATTGTTTTTTTTTTAGAGAGGGTAGATTCCATTTTAATCCTGTGCATTCAGATAAAGAGAGTGAGGGGAAACTTAGTGGCCCTGAATAATCCAGTCAGACAGTTTTATTCCTACCTGTCATACCGGACTTAATCTGTTCTTTACTTATTCTAACAGCAACATCTCCAAATCAGTGGTCCACTTTAGACATTAATTGTTTGTTCTGACATCTGTTCACAAGCTAGGAATATATTGAATATGTTTGGCCAAAATAACTGAAAATGTGAAAATGTAAAAACTAACAAGAGATCTCAGAAAATAAAATAGGAAATAAAATCAAGCCTATTTACAAAAGGTGAATACCTTATTTAACCCAAACTGCAATTCTGAATAAATCTTCTAAACATGAATTTCAACAGGCCTTTATACGACCTTCAGTGCCTGGGCCTAAATTAATAAGCGGGCAGTTGTTTTATATTTAAAAAGAAAATATACAACAGAAACTATATTCAGGAAGAGCTGCTTTGCCTTATTTTAGCTTTGCAAGCTTTTATATTTTATTATATAAATGTCTAATAGAGCATCATAGACACTATTTTACTCCAATTTAAATATCCAAATTTCAGTTTTGTTCTTCACATTAGCAAAACCTTTTCAATTATTTAAATAGAAAAACATCTTATTTCAATTTCAAATGTCATATATTTGCCTCTAGTGCTAACAATTGCTTACATGTTTTCGAACTGGTCATCTCAAATATACATCTAAATGACCCAAATCATTTTTATTACAGGGTCAAACCTAACATGATGTTTTCTAACAGATTCTTCCCCAGATTAATTGCACAGTTTCGGCTTCAGCTTGATATGACAGGTCAGATTGCCACTCTTGCCTGTTGACAGCCGATATCCTGGAGTATAATCAAAACTCATCACTTTAACTATGCTGTTTCATTAGCACAGATAGAGTATGTGAAATGTAACATGGTTCACTAAATAAACCCCCATTTACCAGTCAGCACAGCCACATCCTTTGAGAAGAAAAATATCAGTTTGATGCCTGAAGCTAACAAGGTCTCCATGTTAAAAAGCCAGCATGCCAGGCTTATCTTGGCAAAAAAAATAAAAAAGATAGCCAAAGCCTACTAGAGAATTAAATTTTCATCTCTGTCTGTCACCTTCAATCTGTCATCTAATCAGTCCTTCTGCCTGTTCCACCTCCTCTTCTTCCCCCAGATATTAGGGAGAGTGGAAGCCCCAAGCCAGTGATGGTTTTTATCCATGGGGGTTCTTACATGGAAGGAACTGGAAATATGTTTGACGGCAGCATCCTTGCCAGCTATGGGAACGTGATCGTCATTACGGTCAACTACCGCCTGGGCGTCCTAGGTAAGGATCCGTCTGTTTATATAATGCCAGCGATTGGACCCTTTCTTTCTTTCTTTCTTTCTTTCTTTCTTTCTTTCTTTCTTTCTTTCTTTCTTTCTTTCTTTCTTTCTTTATTTATTTCTTTTCTGTTTCAGCTGAATAAGCAAAGCTTTGCTTTTTGACTTGAAATTGGGGCTACTCAAGCACTTTTTGCATACGTCTGTCATAATGTAAAATCTGTGGCTGATGTCAGTTCTCATTACCCTTCCCAGAGTAAGAGAACACTCTGAAAGGAGGCTTTGAGATGGTTGCCATGTTGAGGTATTTCATTTGAAAGACCAAAACCACAGAAGACTGTTAAATATATCTGTGGCTGGATGACTCCATACCATTGAAAACATTGTGGGCATGATGCCATCAAGCCATATTTTAGTCTATTCAGCCTAAAGAAATTCCTGGATTTCCTGTCCATTGCAGATGATGATTAGATGAGACTTAACCACATGTACTTAGACATTCACATGATAGCAACATTGATGCTGACTTGTGTTACTCTGGGTTTGATGCATTTTTTATTTTTGCTCTGAATGACAAATGCTAATTAGAAACGTCTTGTTTCCTGCATTTCACAGTGTATTTATTGAAGACTTGACTAGTATGGACTCAGTGAGCACACCATCGCACATTTAACCTCCTGACTCCTTTCAGTTTTTTTTACAATCAGCAGTCTTTGATCTGTACTGGCACTGTCATATCTGAGAGTCAGTGTCCCATGTTTTCATGCCTATCTCACTATCCTCTGCTCTCTTTTGTATCTTCTCATCAGTCTAATTCATAATTACCTTTCTTTGGTGTTCGGATGTCACTACCGTCCCCAGAGGGCAGGTATATATCGCATATATGATGAAAATAGAGCTTTGATAGACTCTCTCCTATCCCTCTGCTAAAGCAGATTATGCTGTGGTTTGTTTGAATGAGAGGAAATTATCTCATGTTCATGTTGTTTGGTTACTAAGGTTTCAAGCTTTTCAAAAAAAAAATCTAGACTAGATTAAGGATAGAAGGCAATATCCGCCTTCCATTTCAATACAATTCTGTCTCTGCATATTTGTCTCTATTTATATAAATACAGGTGTGTGAATGTGAAGACTGGCCATGGACATGGTTGATTCCTTCCAAAGCAAATAAGCAGAGTAGGAGTCAAATATTAATGCTGTCTGCAGGTAGTCTGCACTGTGTTTTATTTGAATCATTCAGACTGATTGCTTTTATATGATTTATTTATTCACTCTGCCTGCATACACTAAACATAAGTGATAGAAATACCGTTGTCACAAATACAGGCAAATAAAAAAGACTGGTGTACAAAAACAGTTCATAAAAAAGTCGGATTTTTGTTTGCTTCACAGAGCAAAGCGATTGATGTCCAAAAATGGGTCAGTGACTCAAAGCACAGCCTTCCCAGCAGCGTTAAGGCTTTTCAACAAATAAAAATAATGATAATAATAATAATAATAATAAATAAATTATTCCAGTAGAAGCTAGATAAATAGATAATAAGACTCAAACTTAAAGAGCAAAATAAACAGGCCTAATAACACTGAGGTGAATTATGACACAAATTACAATGGTAATGTATGCCACATTTCATAGATAAAAATTATTGTTAACTCATTCTTTCTTTTGTTCTATTTATTATCATAATTTCTTTAGCCATCAGACTTATGGGAGGTTTGATCCATACTTTTATAGCTCCATCTCTTCCAAAAATCTGACAGGCTCCTGCTCCCTTTTGCTCAACACTGACTCTGTTTTATCAAATGTTAACTATTAAAAACAAACAAAGAACTAGCTCATAAAGAACTGTGTCTTAAAGAAGCGTTCTTATTTATTGAGTGTATTCATTAGTCCACTCAGTCAAAACAACAAGGCAACTTCAGAAGTTTTTTTTCCTTTCTTAAATCAAAATACAAGTCTCAAACATGGGTACATGGAGTCAAGTTTAAAGCCCTCGTCCTTATATCTGCAGCTCATAAAAAAAGCTTCTTTTCTTTCTCCAGACAAAGTCATGCTGACACAAACTGAAATGTGCTGCATAAGACAGAGTTCACGTTTACCAGAAAGACTGTAGCATTTTAAAACTGGGAGATGCTTTGCCACATGATCTTGTTACGGTCCTATTATGTTATTTTAAATGCTTTCAGGTAAATGTTAACATCTTGTATTGTCCATCTTAAATATATAATGGAAGCAAAGGTAATCGTGATCAGTTACATACAAAATCACTTTTTGCAATCTCAAATTATTGTGGGTATAATAACTTCTCTAGTTATAAGAACCTCTCTAGTTTAGTTTAGTTTAGTTATATACCATTAAATACTCAAAAAGACAGTTAAATAGTTTGCATATTGCAGGGGGAGAGCAAGGAAAAACCTCAACACAAATAAGACAACAAAAACTTCAATTAACAAAGTATTAAAATCAAAAAAAAATAAAAAACAGTCAGTCAGCCATTTTCTATACAGCTTCTTCCATAGTGGGTCACAGGGCAGCTGGTGCCCATCTCCAATAGTTTATGGGCGGGAGGCGGGGTACACCCTGGACAGGTCGCCAATCCATCGCAGGGCAATAATAAAATAATAATAATAAAAAAACAACATACAAATCATAGTAGTGTCAGCACACAATACTTTTGATATCTAATGTACAAAATAGATAAATCTACACAATATCTCTACATACAGTATCTCACAAAAGTGAGTACACTGTTAACATTTTTGAAAATATTTTATTATATCTTTCAATGGGACAACACTGAAGATATGACACTTTGATATAGTGTTAAGTAGTCAGTGTACAGCTTGCTGACACCTCAAAATAACTCAACACACAGGCATTAATGTATAAACTGCTGATAACAAAAGTGGGCACACCCCTAAGTAAAAAATGTCCAAATTGTTTTGAATTAGCCATTTTCCCTCCCTGGTGTCGTGTGACACGTTAGTGTTGCAAGGTCTTAGGTGTGAATGGGGAGCATGTGTGTTAAATTTGGTGTATTATTACTCTCACACTCTCTCATACTGGTCACTGGAAATTCAACATGGCACCACATGGCAAAGAACTCTCTGAAGATCTAAAAAAGAAGAATTGTTGTTCTACATAAAGATGGCCTAGTCTATAAGAAGATTGCCAACACCCTGAAACTGAGCTGCAGCACAGTGGCCACTGCTAGCATTAATGCAAAGGTTGAAGGGGCATATGCTCAGACCATATGCCACACACTGCATCAAATTGTTTGCTGTTTGCTGAAGACTATCAGACTAATGACATGGATTGCTGGAACCATGGCCTGTGGTCTGATGAGACCAAGACAAGCTTGTTTGGTTCAGATGGGTTCAAGCATGTGTGGCGACAACCCAGGTGCCTACAGTCAAGCATGGTGGTGGGAGTGTCACGGTTTGTGCCTGCATGAGTGCTGCCGACTGTGGGGTGCTATAGGTCATTGAGAGAACCATGAATGTCAACATGTACTGTGACATACTGAAGCAGCGTATGATCCCTGGCCCATAGGGCAGCATTCCAAAATGATAACTACCCCAAACACACATCCAAGATGACCACAGGTTTCCTAAAGAAACAGAGGGTAAAGATGTTGGACTGGTCAAGAATGTCTCTAGACCTAAACCCTAAAACATCTGTGGGGCATCCTCAAACTGAAGGTAGATCTCTAAGATCCACGAGCTCCATGATGTCGTCATGGAGGAGTGGAAGCGGATTCCAGTGGGAAGATGTGAAGCTCTAGTGAACTCCATGCCCAAGAAAATTAAGGCAGTACTGGACAATAATTATGGCTGCAAAAAAAATATTGACGCTTTGGGCAAAATTCTGACATTTTCACTTAGGGGTATAATCACCTTTGTTGCCAGAGGTTTAGACATTAATGGTTGTATGTTGAATTATTTTGAGGGAAAAGCAAATTTACACTGTTATACAAGCTGTTCATCCAGTCAAAGGGATTTTTCCAAGTCAGATGCTGATCAACATTAATCCCTTAGAATGTTGTGGATGACCCCATGATCTATTTCAATAGAGTCAGTAGAATGTTCAGATAGATCCTTGGAGTATAATGTTTTTACTGAAAATAAAATAGAATTGAGTAAATTGATATGTCAACAAAGATATTTGAAATCTTTTGCAAGTTATTAACATAAATAAGAATTAGTAATGGTCCTAAAATGAATCCCTGTGGGACTCTATTTATAGTCTGGTTTTAGCAGAATTACAACCCTTAACAGAAACAAAATAATAATTTAACCATATTAGGGTGCTATCATAGAAGTTATTTAATTACAATTCTGCCAATACCATCCAATGATCAACCATTTCAAAAGCTTTAAACAGTCCAACAAAAATACTACATGATTCATTATTAGCCACGGCTCTGATAACCCAATAAGTTGAAGAACCAGCCATACAACTCGGGTGATTTTTAGGAAAACTGTACTGATAATTATATAGAACTGAGTTAAGCTATTTCTCTGGAACGCCACCTGCATTTAAAGACAAAATAAATGTGATGAAGCAAATAATCATCTCTTCACATTTCATTTCCAACCTGCTGTCCTTGCACTCCATCCTTTTCTTTCTTTCTCTTTCTGCTCTGATATCCAAGCTCGAATCTGCTGCAGGCCTGACAGCATTGAAGAAAACTGTATCCCTGCTGGTTAACATGGTGTCTCTCCTTAGATCAGACTGTGTGCATGTTTACCCTCTTGGCGGTGGAAGAAAAGTGTGTTACTTTATCTTACCAAACATTTTATCTTGTGTATGTGTCTGTAGCACTAAGGGAGAAGGTGTGTGGAACTTATTACAGTTAATCTTTCCACTCTATCGCCCATTTAAAAAGTACTTCAGTAAGTTTGCTGTGTAGTTCTGTTAGGACATGCATATTAGTGTGAAATTAAGATGCTCTCTGGGGTCTGTGCTTAATGTTGCCTGTAGTTTGCCTCAAAAGTTCCAACTAACATGGAATTAAATCATACCCAATTTAACCACATTTCAGTTTATTTGCATGGCAGCCACACGATATTTTGACATTGGTGAACAACCTTTCAAAGTTGGAAATCTAAATTAAGTTTGTAACTGAGAAGTTTCTACTTACAAAGAAAATTCAGCAGCAAAGGAAATAATGTGTTGGCCAGACTCCAACAGTTCTCTTGATCTGTATGGCAGTAGGGCAGGTGATACAGTGGTTACATTGAGTTAAAAGATTGGATGTCAACCTAATGTTAAAATGCAAATATATATTTGAGCTTTTGACATTTTTAGCTTGACCTAACATGCTCATCCATGTGTGAGTTTTATTGAAAGAATCTTAAATCACAGGAAGTAGTGTATGAATGAATGACTGTGAGGCAAACACATAAAGCTGATGCCCTATATAAACCTTTGGTTTATCTTTATAAATCAGTAACATTTACCAAAATTCAGCTTTTCATTGGACAAGGGAAGGTTATTTTTGTCTGCATACTAAGTACACTACCAGTCAAAAGTTTTAGAATGCCTTATTTAATGGTTTTCTTTATGTTTGTGACTATTTACATTGTACGTAAATTCTCACTGAAGGCAACGAAACTGTGAATGAGCACAGATGGAATTATGTAGCAAACGAAAACTTTTAAAGAACTTTAAATATGTTTTATAATTAAGATTCCTTAAAGTAGCCGCCCTTTGCTGTCATGACTGAAATATTAACCTTGGGCTGGTTCTCAATGAACCTCTGGGAAGTTCTTTCAAGACTCTTTGGAAACCATTTCAGGTGACCTCCTCATGAAGCTCAGGGAGAGAATGCTAAGAGAGCGAGGCAGTAATCAGAGCCAAGGGTGGCTATTTGGACGAATCTAAAATATAAAAATGTTTTGTTATTTTACACTTTTTGTTCACTACATAATTCCATGTCTGTTCAATCATGGTTTTGTTTCCTTTGGTGAGAATCTACTATTTAAATTGTCATGAAAATAAAGAGACCCATTAAGTAAGAAAGTGTATCCAAAACGTTTGACCATTGGTGAATGTGAATACAAACTGTATAGTTACGTATACTACAGCCTTCATTATGACCAGTCTGCATATTGGGCTGTTTAACATTTGGCTTATTAAGTTTGAACTTCAAAGTTTGTTGAGTTAGCTCATATGGTTATGAATAAAGATGTAGCATGTCACTAGAGTTAGATGCAAATTGTCATTGCATAAGATAATAGCTTGATTTGAAGGTTATCCACTAGTTATTATCACTATAGAAAGGGTTTGTGGACCCCAAAAGGACAAATAAATCAAGCCTTAAACCATGAGATAATTTATAAATCCATATTGTCACTATTTTCTTTTACCTGCCTTTCAGCTACATATTCCGTTGTTTAGTCAGCCAATTAGCTTTCATTGGTTAAGGTGTGCATTTGACCTTAGCTAGACAGCTATAGTGGCACCTGTTTGCAAGAACAGAATGACAGACCTCACCTTCCTCGCACCAGTGATTTTTCTTCTTCGCCTTGTGGCTTTGTGTGCAAGAGTGAGCACTTTCTAAAAGCCATTAATGTCTTTAAATATGTAGAGCTGCTGACGCAAAGCTGTATGTATTCGTAAAGAGCCTTGGCTACAATGGATTTGGCCATGGGGCACATATCTAGTATTTTACAGTTAGTGTGTGTGTGTGTGTGTGCAGATGCTTGTGTTTCTTTAGGAGTTTTTTTTGTTGCCAATGGGGTGTTAATGAAACACATGCTGTATTGCTGTCAAAGTGCCATTAAAGAGTGGCAAGTATTTATTGTTCATGTCATCTCCATCATTCTTGGTCTATTTTCAGCTGGGGGGTTAGGTTTGCTTTCCAAATACTCAGGTTCTAGCCATATTCAGGCTTTTTTATGTACGAACTGCTGAAAATGTTGATGATTTATATTTTTCTTCAAGGGAAACAAAATTAACAGAAATGTGGTATGATAACTAAAGTTACTAAGTTTACAGTGACAGTAGTGCTGCTGTAAATGAAAAAATCCTCTGTGGAGATTTGACTTCTAGAAAATGGGCTGTGCCTTTAAGGCCGGGCCCTTGCAGTGTTAAGTTTGTTTTAGCCCGGCCAAAACCTTTAATCACGCTGATTGATGAGGTGCATTTCCCTGACTCAAACCTTCTCCAAATACCTCTTCCATTCCAGCTATACATCAGCCTTTGAGCCAATTCATCAAGCCTCTGATTGTTTTAAGATATACCTGGCCAGTAAAATATCCATTTCTCTGCATGGCATGGCTCTTCTAGCTCTGCCCTTTTCACAGCACTGTGATAGTAGTAAAGACCCCGCTCGGGGGAAAAAAAAGGCAGATGAAAAATAATTTTTTGCATTTCTTTAGAGTGAAGATGACTGTTTACTGAAAAAAAAGTACATGGTGAAGACTCTCACAATTCTAAGAATACGTAGAAGAAAAACAATTAAAAATGCGTGAATTAGGTTCTGAAAAACCTTCAACTTTAAGAGTAGGTTTGATGTAGTGACTGGCAGGTTGATTTAAAGAAGAAGTGTGCCTATATGCAGGGGTGAAAGTAGTTCTAAATTCTTGCAGGGCGGAGCTAGAGGGGGGGCTGGGCAGGTACTGGGGGCATATATGCATGCATATATATATATATATATATATATATTATATATATATATATATATATATATATATATATAAATGTGTGTGTGTGTTAATTGTTAGTCTCATCAGTGCTCCCCTCGAGATTTCTCTCTCAGCGAAGTCCAAACTCAAACTAATTAAAATGTATCAATATTTTACTTTACTGTACGCTGTCTGTATAA
The DNA here is from genome assembly GCA_036173005.1 of Crenichthys baileyi. NCBI lineage: Eukaryota > Metazoa > Chordata > Actinopteri > Cyprinodontiformes > Goodeidae > Crenichthys > Crenichthys baileyi. Next base: position 54,178 of record JAHHUM010000769.1, on the reverse strand, counting down.
GGCAGAAATTAGAATCACTTTACAATGCAGAGTCTATATATTTATAGATTTCAATTGTTAAAGAACTGCCATGTATGAAACAATGATAAACCATTTTCTGATGCATAACTTTTTATCTTCAGTTTCCGTCTTTTCTTTTGAACAAAGAAGTTATTGTTCTCTGCATTGTGGTCAAGTTTTGACTTCATTTAAATGAAAAATTTGACAGTTCGGTTGTTTTCACGGTTTTTATTCAAAAGTCTGTAGATGGTAAGTGATTTATTGTTCGTCCTGTCCTAATGCAAGCGGCATGTTTTATTTTGCCTGCAGTGTAGCGTGCACCACCTGTGTAAAATCTCCCAGTGCATTAAATCGAACGCGTTGATCTCCTTGGCAACCGCTCTGTTTTGGGGGTAAGCGCGCATGCGCTCTCGTGTAGTGTATGTGAAATCTCTGGTCATAAGCGGTGTTTTCGAGCTGTTCTGTGTTGTTGTAATTCAGCAACATAACATGAAACACAACTAGTTACTCTCCCTTTGCTTCTAACTGGGGTATTTAGCAGCGAGCAGACAGACATTAAACGTAGCGGTGCTCGTTTTAAAGGCTGGCCGTTCATAAAAGCCTCGAGAGAAGCAAAGCAAGAGCATTGAGGCTCCAGCATAGCAGAACAGTTCAGAAACTATTTGGAATGAGGGGGAAATAGTTATATATATAAACAGATTAAGTCGTGTTTTAGACTGTCTATTGGTGGTGGATCTGATTTTCTTTGTGTGCTCGTGAATTTTTGCAGCCGTAACTGGTTCTGGATGACGGCTTCATAGCAGACAGCCGTTCTTCCCTCTTCCCGGTACTGCGTACCGGCGCAGAATCTTTTAGAGGTACGCAGTACCGGACCGTACCGGCTCACTTTCACCCCTGCCTATATGTATGCGTGTGTGTAAAATGCACGCAAACCAGAGTTTATGTCTAACTGAGAAATTTATTGCAAAGGAAATTCACCACTCAAACATTGCAGGCAAGCAGATAGTATCTTTCTGTGGTGGGACATTGATGAGTTTTTAGGCATGCATTTTATGAAAAATCTGCAAATATGTATGCACACTGGGTAAAAATTAATGGCAAAAACATCCTATTTTCAAAGACTAGCTGTCTTTGTGAAGTTACATGGCTACTGAAGGCAGCTGTTGAGTTTCATGCAGTTAAAAAATCACAATCACAATCACAGAAGATGAGATCCAACCTTCTTAAATTAATTCCACCTAATTTTGTAGCAAACAAAATCCATATTCTGAAATTGTCCATTGTCCAGTGTTCCGTCGTTTCTCTCTTTATATTTTTTTATTAAGCTTTATGTGCAGAGCTTACTACACAGAACTAAGTTACCTCTGGTCCTTGCAGAGTGACATAGCAGGGAGGCAATGAGATTTCTTTTCAGAAGCTGGTGCTGAAGGCAAGATGAGACCTGGTTTGTCCATGCGCTTGGAAACAGGAACCATCTTTTTATTTTTTTAATTAATGTCTCTGAATCTAATAATAGCCAAGAACTGTAATCTGAAAGTAAATAACACGTTTTTTTAACTTCAATCACTGATTTTAATCTGCAGCTGTACATTTAAAACATCTAGTTAGCTTACTTATGTACAATTGCCACCCCAAACATTATGCAATTAGACTATTCTCTGTAATTAGCCTGAAACCACTTCTGTTATTAATAGTTCATGCAAGTTCATGCACTTTGTACATACTATATCTCATAGTATATGTACATACTATATTTCGCAACTGTATGACAAAAAAAAACACACGTAATTGCAAACAAATTCAGGCAGTAAGGGGAGAAATAGTGCTGGAGGTGTTCATCTGCTAAAACCTGGAACTCACTGTGACAAAACTTGTCTTTGTTTCCATTATAACAGTGTCTGTTTTGCTGTGGCCATAGTAGGAAGTTACAACTGCCATCTGATGCAAAACAAAGTGCCGATTACTCACACTTGATGGATCTGATTGCACTAGCATCTAACTGGGGATATTTGTTTGTAGCAAACTGAGAAAAAGCAGACAGCTGACACAAACGTGTGCAAAACATTGTGCAAAAACTATATGCAGCGCATTGTTAATGGATCTAGGCTTGAGTCTCTCCGTGGATAAAAGGCAGTAAAATGTCTTACAGTGCATGCCTGATACATTTCAGAAACCTAGTCTGAGTGAGATTTATCCATTTGTGTGCTACTTGTACCAGTTTCCTGCTCCCACTGCCCTGTAAGTGCAATAAACAGTAAAAACTACATTTCCATTGTTTAACTCACTTATTGTTCTCAGCTTGTGTGTCTGCAGTCTTTTATGAATCATGAATGAGTGTGCTTGATCTTGTAGCATTGCCTTTGACAAAGGCCTTGTCCTCATTACTTTCCTTTTGAAAATATTACTTACTTCCTTGCTTACTGTCATATATATTTTCCTTCCTTTTCTCTCTATTCTGTAATTGTGTTTCCTATTTTGTGCTTCCTTTGACCTGCTAGTTGGATGTTTGGAGCTCTTACTTTCATCTTGATTAATTCCTTTCTTCCTGGAACAAATACCCAAATGATTTACTTTCATTGCTGTGTGCTCACAACTTCATCCCCCTCCTTACTCACTCGCAAAGTTCTGCCTGCAAGAAAATAATACATTTAGAAATAATGAACTTTTACTTCAGGAGGCCAGTGATAACAATGAGCCATCAACGTATATTTGCTAATGTCACTTAAATACATTTGCAGATATGTTTAAAGATTGTGCACTTGTGAACGGTCACATTGGGACGCAATACCAAGACATTTTTTTAACATTTTAGCTAATATTTTTGAACATATTTTGTCTTGGATCTGTTATTTGTCTGGGTTTGCTCCCCAGGCCTTTTTCAGTAGGCTGTGAAATATGTGTGTGTAGTTGTATTTAATGAATCAGGCGTAGACCTTTAGATCTCAGTGTTCCCTGCTGTACAACATTTCATCTGGAACTGCAGAGCCAAGGGAGCTTTGATCAGTAGGCTAGCTGCGTTTAGAGATGTTCTGCTATTTGCAACACTTTCCTCCTCGCTCTGTCCTGGCTGAAGCCAAACTACAGAACATTTTCCAAGACCTTTTTAAACATTGTTGTGGGTTTATTTGTGTTTACACTTGATTGTGTGCATCGACAGACAGGTCATGCAAGATCATATCCAACCATGTTGTCATCATTATAAATAGCCATAAATTGTGAGCTTGTTTATGGCAACAGTTTTAGAATCCATCAGATTGGAAAACAGCATAATCAAAAACTTTAGATTTTTTTTCACTAAGCTGGGGTGAATTTCTTATATTGCCTCAAGTTAAAATGCAGCCTGCTTCCCTTTACATGGCCAACCATATTATAATTTATTTAAATCATGTATTTATTTGTGAAATTACATTTTTGAAATCTAAGACAAAAGAAATTTAAATATTGACAGAATTCTAGCCCTGTAAGTCTAGAATTGCTGTTTAGCATGGCCCGAGACAGAAACAGTTGCTAGCAGACACTTCACATGCAGGTTCTTGCTTCCTCCTTTGGGAAACAATGTGTATAGGTATGGCTCAGCCCTGCCATCTGGTCCAATGCTTTTCTCTGCATGCTCACTTTTTAATTCTGCGCGTTTTGTTTGCAGCATAATTACCTATTCAGTGAGTTGGCAGGTAGACTAGAGGAAGATGTGCCACACTAATGGTGATCTGGCAACAGAATGATTGACAGTGTTAGGTTAACTGCAGCTCTGCAGATTGGATTCATCTGGCAACAAATGACTGTCTGGACATGCACCTCAGCATCAGGATACTTTTTTTACTCCGGAACTAAGACCTGCATTAAATAGTATTGTTTTTTTCATGAATATTGATGCCCAGAGCCATTGTAAGCTTCCAACACCGAAGCTTTTATACAATGCTTGAAGAAATTGATCAAATACTATGTGCTTCTGGTTTTATTCAGCACCTAAAAACAGGCCTTCAGTTCCTTCACCTGCAGAGCAAGATGTGACATCTTGTCCATCTTGGGGCATGCTTGTCCATCTTAGGGCAGCATGGAGACACACAGGACAAACGATGATGCATAGTTTTGGACTGCTGAAGGAAACTAGAGTACCAGGAGACAACCCATGCATACACAGTGAGGACATGCAAACTGTATGTAGAAAAGCCCTAAAGCACTAAAATGTGAAGCCAGAACCTTACCTGCTGCAAGACAACAGCGCTAACAGCTGTGCTGCTGTGCAGCAAATAGTTAAAAAAACATTTTTTTTGAAAAAGCTAAGACATTAAGTGGGTATTACCTCTTACCAGAATCCAACTTCAATAGTTTAGAAGCATCGCTTGTGGAAAACAAACTTTTTTTTTTTTAATATTGCTGAAATAATAACATACTTTAAGTTAACGGGGTTGCCTATTTGAAAACAAATTAAAATAAATGCACTGGTCACGTTAGTGATCAGGATTTAAGTTTGGAACAATCACCTGCTTGTTCCCTACAAATTAAGTATAACCCAATGAATACTGAGCATCACTAAAATGTAAAATTATTTTTTTTATAATTGCCTTTCAGTTTTAAGTCTATTTTGTATGTTTAATTTTAAATAAAATGCTGTAGTGGTAAAATTTAAATATATTTAAACTTATAATCAATACAGCTGTTCACAGAATGGTCTTACTGCTAACATTGGTGTTCAGTTTATGTTTTTGTGGTTGCATCAAAAATGCTGTTATGCTGCTTTTAAATTGGTGGAGTTCTGAAAGCCCAACTGATTGCAAAAGCCTGGAGTGGAGCTGATTATCCTGGTAGGAGACTAGAGGGACACGTGGAAAGATGGGTTGAGAAACAAAAAGATAACTTCCCCCTTAAATCTAACTGCAGACTCCTCCATGTAATGGTGTGTGCAGATACCCATTTGCAGAACCCCCAGTAAAGTTGTTATTTATTGATCAAAGCCTTTGCTTTGGCTCACGTCTAAATTCAAGCTTGAGCCAAGTGTTGTAGGCTCCTGTTCATGTCTGCATGTGTTTAATGAGGCTAGTTTACCAGAGGTACATATGTAGGACCACGATCAAAGTGTGTGGTGTAGTGCCCATTACTGCATACTGCATACATAGGGGTGTGTTCCACTCATATCTCCAAACTCCTGTGAAGATTATTTTCAAAGTCTGTGTTTTAGATTTTTTGCATCATTCTGTTCCTTCCTCTGGTCTGATGGATTTGCTGGTAAGTCTGGTTTTGAAATGTTGAGCTGCTCAGGCTGTCAGTCTTTCCACAGTCCTGAGGGAACTCCACACTCTCTACCCGCACTGAATAAAACCATTGCCAACAAGCTATAAAGAAGACAAAGAGACAGAGGGACAGAACGATGAAGAGAAAATGGGATTTAAGACACAATGGGGGTTGTCTGCCTGGCACGACAAAAGCCATCTGATTGGTTATCAGTGTAAGTCACAAATCTGCCAGGGCCATATTTTTAGAGGTCAGACATCAGGCAACCAGAGAGGGAGGAGGAGAACAGTATGACACTTCATGTAGATGAGAACATGTCACAGTTCTGCTGTCATTTTGGTCAATATTTGGCAAATAATACATACCAACATCATGTTTGACCCATGGTGTGCTTTCATTATAACTAACATTTTTTCATGTATTTTTATTGCTGTTATTTGAAGCAGTTTATTTAAAGAATGGTTACCCTGGTATCAGTTTTAATGAGAAGCTATGTTGATTTCCACAATGTGTCAGCTTTAGGTGTCATCCTGCTGAGTAGTGTGTCCTTTATGTTGTATCACTGAAAGCACACGATGCAGAGGTCGGTGTGATGGATGAGTATGCAGCAAGCACATCTGACTTTCACAAAGGAGACTGGACATGCGATAAACATGTGCCTTGTAGAAAGCTGCAGTGCTTTCTTAAACCTTATCCAAAAGGAATTTTTAGGTTTGTGCTGTTATGTAAAAGTTGGATGATTTTGGTTTTGTTTAGTGTGATTCCTATGTAACATGTTTATCTAATACCATATTCTGATTTGACCAGAAAAGTGGGATTTTTTAACCAAATTCTCAGCAATAGCAGGCCATAGAAGAAACGGAACACTATGAATATATAAATGAGATCTGCTTAGTTCAGTGTAAATATATACAGGGCAAAAAGTACAACAAATGAAATCTCCAGACACTTTAATAGCCCGCACCATTTGTATGAAGTTATGTAAAATTCATTTCAGTTGGGATGCAATTCCAATTAATCCAGTTATTACCAATAAAATCCACATATGTATTCCCATTCAGAGCCCTATACATAATTAGGCTATTGGCTATAATCAATGCCAGTTGTTATAAGCCATAAATGCTATTTATCTCAGGAAGCCCAGCTGATTAAATCGGCATTTTCAGAGCGTCCTCCCATGTCCATCTGATATGATGCTGATAATAACATGCTGAGGATGGCACACAACAGCTTTGTTTTTAGTTAAGCACTTTACGGATTTGAACATCGAATCTGTATGAGGACTGTGACACAGAGCTCAGCGATGTGTCTGGAGTTTCGCAAGATAACCTCGGCTGGATAATCAGAGAGGGGACAAGGCCTGTGATCTCTGCGGATCAACTTGTATTATGTGAATGGACAAAATCATTCTCAATGGGGGTTCGTGGCTGTGTGTTTATTGAGTAACTGTGATTTAAAACAGGCTAACAACTTTAGGGTTACATGCTGGTTCCATGATGCAGGCTTCACTTTTGTAACCACGGATCATTGCAGGATTTGACCAGCTCAAATGTTTTACTTGTGAAAGCCAAACTAAACAGGAACTTGTCTTTGCCGCCTTCATGCTGAACCATCTTGTGCAAAGACCTTCCCACCGACAGAAGATGTTCATGGACATCTTTGTTCTCTGCTGTTCTGGTCTTCATTTACATTATGCTTTATTAAACTTTTTAAGCTCATAGATACTGTTCACCTATAGTCTAAACAAAAAGGTTTAAAATGGGGATTGGTTAGCCCATTCGATTAACCCCAATAACCTTTTAACTTTATTTATAAATCAAAACATCTTTATGACACCTTTCATTTTCAGACCATAATATGCTGTTTAGACAGAAGACAATGTCATCTGTTCTTGTCTCTTCCAATGGGTTCCCAAAGTGGGGATCGGAACCCCCCGGGGGCTTGTGAGACAACAAGTTAGGGTCCACTTGGTGTGTCATGACCATAGCAAGATGGCTTTCATTATCATCGTGATGTGACCCTTTGAGGAGCATGGAGGGCCAAAAGTGACAAAATTAAATAAATAATTTATCATAAAATAAATAAATGTGAATGTCCCATAAAATAATGGTACTATGACATAAATAAGTGTACCATTATATGTCCCATTAAATAATTAAATTTACTATACATTTATTTAATACATTATTGAAAAATTAATTATACCATTAAATTATGAAATGCACAATCAAATAATTGTGCCTGATTAAATATTTAAATCTACATTTAAATGATTAAATGAAATAATTAAATACCACTAAAACATTATTTAAACATGCATGTAATTATTTTACATGCATGAGTGAAATAATTATATGTATGTTTAGGGGGTCGCCAGTAGGGCGTTGCCAGTCTCTGGCGCTGTTATTTTGGGGGTCACAGGCAGAAATGTTTGGGAGCCCGTGGTCTATTATTTTTGGGGGGTAATGTCCAGTGCCCACATTATCATTTGATGTTGGTACTTCACAAATCAACTTGTGGTGACATAGTAAAAAATGAAATACGTCTGAGTTGTAAATTGCAAGAGAAATCACTGTCGTTTTGGGCCTTTATTTTGGGCCAGGTTTGCTTTTAATTGTTCAGATTGCATTGATCTGTACTGGAGCCCAATTAAGATAGCTTCTAATCTCAAAACAAATTCCCTCATTGACATTTAAAAACAGTAGTATCACATGTTTTCTTCACATCGTCTAATATGTAAAATATTTTTTTTATTTAGCAATAAAGCCTTTCCAGGCTTCCCAACTATGTGGTAAAAAGTAAATATCCAATCTCTGAAGTGATAGCTTACAGACAGCAGCTCAAGAAAAACTGCTCTTCGCTTTTCTCCCATGCAACTTCAGGTGAACTGCTATTCATAGCCACAACGCTGTGATCAGACCTTTGCATTAACTTGCTGATCCCATCTTCTTTTTTGTCTTCCACTCGCTTTGCTCTTCTTGCCATTCGTGCCATCTCACAGCAAAAATAGTCTATTTTCCACAATCCATCTGCCATATTGCCTTCTCGCTTTGTTCTGAAACAAATCCCATAATCCTCTCAAAGGTCAGCCTTCTCTTTTCTTGCCTGAACAGCTCTCAGCACTTGCCATGTATTCATTTGTTTTTCCCCCAATGGAAACAATAGAACAATATGGAAGATAAAAGAGAACGAGGAGGTGGATGAGACGGTGGGAGATCCTGTTGTTTCTCTCCGTCTCCCTCGTGCGCCGCTGTTCACTTCGGTTTTGGCTTCTTTTTGTTTTCAGTCATTTGAATTCAGTTGAATTATTTATTGGCATAAAAAGTGTTGTCAAAAGCCAACAATTAGTGGGTTCTGCATTTTCAGTGTTCTGCCTTACTTAGGGGTTGGTTCCAAACTTAATTCATTGCGCTGAATAATTTTTATCATCATTTACTATGCTGTGGTCCTGGTTCATAAAGCATGGTTTTATGCTAGAAAACCTTTCTTTATGTTTGTGGTTTGGTCAAAACAAAAGCAGGTGTGTGAAGAGACCCAAGGCTGTTTCTGATTCCTCATGTTGTAACATACGCTTTGCACTCGGAACAAATGTTAGTACCAGCAGAAGTCATCAGGCCCACACACCCTGGAGCCTGCTGTACAAGTAAACAGAAACGATGGCTAAATTACAGGGAGCGAGGGAGCAGGGGACAGACATCATTGAAAACTAAATGGCTGATTTGCATGTGTAACATTCATCTGCAGCATATTGCATCTTGCTAATGCTAATTACACAAACCCTATCAGCCACTTAATCATTAATCAATATTAATATGCAAGATTATTAGTATTTCTGTTTTTGCTCTAACGCTACAGCACTGCAGGGTCCCACTTACTAGTGTTTACATCAGCATCAGTCTTCATTATACATCTTCTATTAATTAACTGTCTCCTCTTTCCACTCTCTCATCTCTCTACCTTTCACTCACTGTATGTGGTTGTCATTCAAATATGAACCATCTCCCTTGATTACACTTTGGAATGCAAATATTGCCTAGTCTGTTAGATGCAGCTCAATTAGGAAAGCATAAATTATGGTTATGATATGAAGTTTAAACAAAATCACGCTAAAATGAAAAAAAACAAACAAAACAGTAACTTAATTAACAATGATGGAAAAACAAAAACAGCAGCTATACAGAAACACCAAGCCCATGTTACTGCTTGAATGTTTCTAGTTTTTTTTCTGATATTAACATTTTAATGTGACCAATATTAGTCTATCTAAAAATAATAAATAAATAAAGCTTTGTAGAGCTGAAACATATACCGACAGTAAATATGTATGTTTTGTCCACTTTGTCATATTCAATAAATTACAATATGCATTCAGATGAGGCTCATTTGTCAGATTAAAATGAACTTTTAAAAAAACATTGAAGCAGGTCTTTAACATACTTTTCATTAAGCCCACATTTCTGTATCAAACATGGTGTGTAAATAACAGAAATAAGGCCATGAAAACATCAATCAGACTGTAATTAATCTATATAATGTATTTCACTGATTGAATTGAGTAACTGAAATACAGTAAATGAACTTTTATTAATAATCCAATTAACTCAATATGACTGAATATGAATCTCGAAAAGGATCTAGTACTATTATTGTCCCTTGTAAAAGTATTCACATACCTTGAATTCTTTTACTTGTATGATGATTAAAATGATCTAAAATGATTGTATTTCCTTTAAACCAGAAACTTTTACGTATTTCGTTGAATTGTTTTTTGCGACAGACCAACACAAAGTAATGCATAATAATGAAGTGAAAGAAAAATCATGGGCTGTTTTCAGCAAATCTGGAAAGTGTGATGTGCGCTTGTATTCGGTCCCCTGTACTTTATTACATATTAATAAGATCAATTGTAGACAGTTTCTTTCAGGAGTCACATAATTAGTCCAGCTGTGTAAATGTTTCTGTTCAGATGTTCTGTAAAGAACTCAGAGGTTTTTAGAGAACATTAGTGAACAAAGAACATCATGAAGGCCACCCGGTGGGTCAGGGATAAGTTACAGAGAAAGGCCTGGTGAAATAAAGCAAAGACAAACTAAACAAAGAACAACACACACACATCCACAATACTACCAGCAAATCCAGCTCAGAACAAACTGTGAAATGAAACGATTACACTTACTTTTTCAACAGTAATGCAGTTTTTATGACTTCAGACCCAGAAACAGTAAAGTATCAATACAGTATCTTACATCAGTGCAGGCTGTGAAAAAAAGTATTCCCCCTTATATATTCCTTCCATTTTTGCTTTTTTTGGGTCACATTTTAATGTTTTGGGTGATCGAACAAATTTTAATATTAGACAGAAAAAACTTAAGTAAATACAAACTGCAGTTTCCACATGGAGATTTAATTTCTTGAAAAAAAATAACAACCTGGCCTTATGTGAAAAGTAAAGGCCTGCTAGTGCCACCCTTGGCAGTAAGTACCTTTAATATTTGATATAACTGGCGATTATTTTTTTTAAAACCCGGTGGAGGATTTTTGGCCCACTCTTGTTTGCAGAATTGTTTTATTTCAGCCACATTTCAGCCAGTTTAAGATCATTACACAGCTATCAATGATATCTTAGCCTATGCCCCTCAGCAACCTTATACTTTTGGAATACATTTTCACATAGGGCAGGTTGGTTCTGATAGCCTTTTGACAAAATGATTGAATAAATCAAAACAACGCTTGTGAGATATGTTGATTTACTTGAGGATCGGACAGTTAAGATGGACAAAGAAGCAAAAACAGTCGACATCTGTAAGGGGGGAAATACTTGTTTATAACACTACAAATGATAGAACACACCACTATGTTTAGTGTTGTCATTTTGTTAAATATTATTGTGATGTGAAACTGTGAGAACATTGCCCAGCCTGAGTCTCCATCAGCCTAATGTCTGAATCTTAAAGCATTACTTAACCAAAATCCTCAGTGAAGACCAACTTTCTCCATCATTAGTGTAATGTGTAGCTATGCAGGTATTGGTTTTTGAGAACAGTGTTATTTACTTTCAAATGACAAACTATTGAATCACCCCATATGGAGTTTTCCTTATAGAGGCGCTCATCTTCATGTAGCTCCTCTGTCATTTCAATTACTATGAGGAATTTGATGAAGAAGCTCCCCAGTTGTTACAGTTTGATAGATAAAAGGAAAACATTTTAGATGCTTTAGATGCTATGCTTCCACAGGAATGCAAAGTAAACAGGAAGTGCCCAACACACTGAGCCCCAATTATTCTTTGTTCAGTGTCTTTTTGAGGAGAAGTGTATATGTGTGTTTGTGGGAAGAAGTAGAGATCTATAAATGCTGGCCTTGCGGCTTCATAACACGTCCCAGGGGAGTTGTGAACTGGTCACAGTGTTGACATGTTTGTGTGTCTGTTTGTTTCATTTACTGCTCCACAGAGACCTCTCCACGACTATACATTTAGTGACACTCACACTGCTGCTTAACTGCTGCTGACCAAGCTGTTATTTCCTAGGGTGAGCCGACCTCTGCTTTCAATCTCCATCCCCGCTCATCAATTTGGACCCCAACCTGCTTGGGCTGCGCTAATCATGAAATCTTAGAACAAAGATGCATGTTATTTACTGTTAAATATTCAACAGAAACCTATAAGAGGCTGAAAGTGCAAGCAAGAGTATTGCCAAGACTGAGTTAAAATCCATGTCAAATTCAACAACAAATGTAATCACTGCAACCAAACGGAAGTTTGGCTGCTGACTGTGGGATGGTGACAGGTCTTTTCTTTGGCTGTGGGTAATCAAGTGATAGGGGATTTGCATTGTGTGAATATTTTAGGGGAGACGGTAGAATAAAATTGGCCCTTCAGGGTGAGGCCCGCATGACCCTGTGGTCCAAACTGTCATGGGTCAGTCTGCCTACTACTCTGCTGTATTTTGTTCCTGTGTACATGAAACTGGTTGTGGTACCCTCAAACATCACAACACTGCTGCTCCCCTCTTTAGTTTACTACATACTCCTATGGACACTTTCATACCGACACACACACCATACACATACACACTATATGCTGTATATGGATAGAAATGCCATAATCGCACAATCACTTAAACATACAACAAGCATAAGCATCAAGCTGTTAAAACATCTCCCTATAAGATTTGCAGTTGGTATGAGCTTGAGTACAGTAGATGTGGTATTTAGTTGTTCATGTCTTATTATTATTATTAGGTAGCTATAATATTCTGGTTGTTTTGTTGTTGATGATTGATCCCTGATTGCCTAACCCATTTCTTCTTTCCCGTCAGTGTTTTTAATAATTGTCATGCCTTGTCCAGTCTGCTGCCTGAAACAACTAAGGCTACTTCACAAGTCAATCAGACCCATCATACTGTTTGCCTATGCTGCAAGAAGACATCTAGAAAAACAAAATAAAATAATAACAAAGAAACAACAATGTAAGTAACAGAACATGGCTGAAGTGTGGAAAAGCTGTAATCTTCAGTTTGAAGGTATAACTCTCCTTGTAAATCGTCATGCACAATACATCACCAGCATGTTCTCAACTTCAATGCTAAGCACAGATGTCTACTATCACCACACCCTCAGCTCAGGCTTTGCCTGACTCTCCAAGACTGCTTCAGGATGAATCTATGGCTTGTTTTTAACCCTGTACTGACGCATGTCCTGCTATGCACGTCCTATATTACTTATCTTACATGAAATGCATAGTAAGTTTACTGCTGTGGAAACCAGGCTTTGTGTCTTCAATGTGAGCATATTTGAGAAATGAAGTGTGTTTGTTGACTTGTGAGCCAGGCTACAACTTTAAGCTAAAAAAGCTAACACCCTAGCAACCAAGGTTATTATTGTTAACTAAAACTAACAAAATTACGAAAAATAGAAGTAAAAAACATTTTCGTTAACTGAAATAAAAATGAAAACTAACTGAAACTGTAATAGGAGTTTACCGTATTACGCCAGCAGATGGCAGGTACGGCAATCAGGTTATTTGTGTTACAATGGTCTGTCCATATCTAGCATCACGTTGGCAAAACTCGGGAGGAAACGGCAGAGTCCAATATGGGACTACTTTGAGTTTGACTGCATTTGAGATACAAGTCAGGGAACAAGATAAAATATGTGGGCAGTTCTTAAAGGGGAAAAATCCCACAAACCTAAAAGTTCATCTGAAAAGCTCGCACCAGAGGGCTAACCTAGCTTACCCTGAGATGGTGAAGGAGCATGCGCAACCCTCATCGGGATCCGAAGGTAAACCCAAGCAAAGCAGCGAGATGCATCCTGAAACAACCCCACAAAAAACATTAGGGCAGTGCTTCCAAGGACCGCAATGATCAAATGGCTGGTGGTTAGTTAAATCGCAGGAGCATCACAAATAACAGCAAGATTTGGTGAATATGTTTACTGAGACTGGGATATTACCTGCAGGAAGTTCAGCACTGCACTTGAACCAAAGTTCAGAACACCTGTGGCAAGAGTTTAATGGCATCCAAGATGGATTTAGCAAAGCAAAAACTGAAAGACCTCATACAAGAGGCCAGAAAGCTAACCCTCTGTGTAGATGGCTGGAGCAAAAAGGGATTAACTGCATCTTTCATGGGTGTGTGAGCTTGCTTTTACCACCCACCTGGAAGCCAAGTCCACCATGCCCTGCTGAACTTGCAACGAATGGAGCAGCCACATACCGGGGAGGCCATCGCCCGGTATGTGGGCGATGACGGTGGAAGCGTGGGGTGTAGGGGAAGAGAAGGTGCTGCTCGTTGTAACAGATAATGGGGCTAACATTGTCAAGGCAATACAGCTTCTTCAGAATCGTAAATAAGCAAAAGATAAAAAGTTTTCGCAGGATGAGCAAGCTGGTGTAGAGAGCCAAGAAGAAATGTGGTCTGGGTCTGGATTGGGTCTGAATCAGAGGAGCCGGACACAGAGAGTGAGGAAAGTAGAGATCTCGGTGAGTGTTTATAGGACCAATTACATTATTTTTTATTTTATTTGCATTATTCAACATTTGGAGCTATAGTCTGAAGAGTTCCCGATTGACCCCTCTGATGCATATGAAATTATGTACAAATCTTCTTCTCATTTACTGCAGCTTTATGATAAATAAATAATGCTATGGAAAGGGTAAAAATAATCTCCAAATTTTTTAAACCAAACCTGATTCATCTCTTTTTGTCGCATTTTCATTAAAACTATTTATAAATTATAGATCATTTAAAAAAACTTTAACTCCACTTTTGGCAATTGAGCTGAATTAAGAGGTACTAAATACAAGCTGTAAAACATGATTGTAAAATAACCTTTTTTTGTGAACAAGCTGTACTTTGCTAGATGCAATGTTCTGTGTTTCTGTGAGTATCAGGTGTGCTCTTGTCACTCTAAACTAAATACTAAGGAGTGCATTGAAAAAAAAATTGATTTTCCAAAAAAGGAATACGAAGCAAATTTGAAATAATCGATAAAATTGATTTATTGCCCAGCCTTACTTGAGAGACCTGCAGCATAATCTAAAATCATATAGAGATAATTCCTATAGTTTCTGAAATATTTTTTTATTAAATTAAATACATACCTTAAGGGGTGCAGCAAGAAGGTCCTGGGTTCGATTCCCGGCCGGGGGTCTTTCTGCATGGAGTTTGCATGTTCTCCCCGTGCATCCGTGGGTTCTCACCGGGTACTCCGGCTTCCACCTACAGTCCACAGACATGCCTGTTAGACTAATTGGTCTCTCTTTAAATTGCGCTTAGGTGTGTGAATGAGTGTGTGCATGGTTGTTTGTGTGTTGCCCTGCGATGGACTGGCGACCTGTCCAGGGTGTATCCCGCCTCTCGCCGTAGACTGCTGGAGATAGGCACCACCTCCCCCGTGACCCACTATGGAATAAGCGGTAGAAAATTACTGACTGATTGACATACCTTAAAGGGAAATATAACAAAATTTGCCAGATTTTTTTAAGACTCTGAGCTTCAAGAAGATGGGAAGAGCAGCAAGTTCCACAGGATGCTATGCCTTGCACATACACTCTAGCTCATGATTAAGGATGTCATGAAACTGATTGTCATAACATAAGAAGAAAATTGGTACATGCTGTAAGAAAATCATCTGTGGCAAATGAAGAAATGATGACTCTGATCCAGGATTGTACCACTCGATGGAACAGTACTTTTGGCATATTGAGACGACTGCTAGAAACTGGAGCTGAACTTAACCAACTTTTTGAGGAGTTAGGGATGAACACTCTCCTCACAAGTGATTAGGCCAAGATGGAGAACCTTGTCAAGCTGTTTGAACCCTTTGCTTTTCATACAGACCAGCTTCACAGTGACAGTCAGTCACTCTCACAAGTAGTGCCATGTCTGCTCAACCTTGAGGCCCAACTGCTGATGAGCCCTTTGAGGAATCCCTTAGCTCAGGTCCTGCTGCAGTCTTTAAGAGAGCAGTTTGCTGGTATTCTTAATCCTGATTCCACGCAGTTTGATGGTACAGCAGCAGGAGCCTGTCTGTTGGACCCAAATGTTTCACTGATTCTTCAGTCGCCAGATAAAGCATCACTGATGAAACCAGCACAGTCCTTTGTGCAGAACCTGGTAGCTCAGTATAACCCAGCCACTACTACTAAGGATGATGGCACAGCAGATCCCACCAAAACTGTCACAGGTGTCCTTTTTACTGTTCTTCAGAAATAGCGCTTCCTTGCATCTCGTATAGAGGGCAACTTCTCATCTGTAAATGAAGACTTTCTGTTAACTGAGATTGAGAAGTGAATCACTGAGGTCAAACAGGGTGTGGTCAATGAGACAACGCTGCATTTCTGGAAATCAAGGCAGGTTGTTTATCCAAAACTTTCCCCAGTAGCTTTGGATCTTGTTAGTGCCCCTGCTTCACAAGCATTGGTTGAGCGCATCTTTTCTGAGTGCAGACTGCTAACATCTGGACTAAGAAACAGAACAACCACGTCTCTGGAGCAACAAGTTTTCCTTAAGATCAACAAAAAAATCTTACTTCACTGATGTATCCCTCCTTTTCACCCATCCGCACTCACAGTTCAAATTGGTACTTTTCTGTTTAAACAATGTTCCATTAAGGCATATCTTAACACTGCAGACATCAAATCCCACCAACCTCCAGCAGCTGTGGTGTATACTACCAGAATACTTTAATTTAATGTTGAGCTTCATAACATTCAAATTGAAATTAGCAAATTACTTCAAAATGGTTAACTTCTGTTAATCTACAATACCTAGCTTGTAGGTACTATTACGTCGTTTACATAACCCCTGCAAAATCTTTCATATTTGTCTGGTATGTTTGGTTGTTCATCAGCCAAAAAAAATATATATTTTTTTAAATCTGTGTTCGTTTTCTGGGATTTTGTTACACACAACTATTTCTATTTTTTTTTTCAGTCTTCCCCCAGGTATGTAAGTTGTATTACATAAAAGACTAAAACTATAACTGAAACTAATAAAAACTAAACTGAAACTAAGCATTTTCAAAAAATTAAAACTAAACTAAACTAGCAAAAAAATACTAAAAACTAATTAAAACTAATAGAATTGAAAACCAGAAGTCAAAACTAAATAAAAATAAAAACTAATGAAATTTCAAAACTATTTAAATCATGCTAGCAACCACGCATCACACCATCACACCACCATCACAACAAACCACTATGATCTTGCGTCAGAACTCAGACGCACTTTGCCACACAGTAAACAGTCCCCTGCATTCTTCACACGTGCTAGAAGGCCTTTCCAAGACACTGCACAGACCAGCCACAATTTGGCTAACTTTTTATGTTTTAGGGTGGCCCTTATCCAAGCAAGCTCATAAATAGACAAATGGACAAAGGTAACACACACAAAAGGTACATATTGACCCCCTGTCCTTTTGATATGCTGCAATTCTGATCACAGATTAAAAGATTGAAAATTGGCAGAAACCCACATTCTTTTCTGCCAAATACCAAAGTATTTTCTTTGTTCCTTTAATTTTTCTCTCTAAATATATCACTCTATGTGGGTTTGTATGCATATGTATACAAATGCATGTGTGCAGTTCTGGGCAACAGAGCAACATCTGTTATGCTGGAGGTGCCAGAAAGAGCCTCAGCCAGGGGACTGTACCAAAAAAACATACATAAGCATGCAGACACACACACACACACATACATATTGCTTATTCGGGTTACTGTTGACATCTCCAACTGTGTGGATGTTGTATCCTTCACTTCGTCAATTAAAGGACTCCGGAGTGCGCTTGGGATTTGGCAAATGGTCCCAAAGCCCCAGCTGAACAGCACACACTCACATGGTCACATTCATGTATGAGCGGACATGAACACAGAAAATTATTCTTGTAGTGCTCTCAGGCTGACCAAATTCAGAATGGTTACTAATGTCTACAGTGGTGTTAATGTTGGTGCATTAACCCAAAGCTTTGAGGAAAAGTCTGAATCCACTGAGACATTTAAAAAACGACCACTGGTATGGCTGGGTGACATTGTTGTTTGTGTTTTACTCAGACACATGTTTGGAATTAGCATCATAATTGTTGAAAATTGTTGAAATAAGTAAATGTGTGGGTTTGTCTCTGTACATGGAGCTCTGTGATTCATACTGTTAAAGACGTTACAAGTGACACATGGTATTAATCACAGTAATCCAATTCTCTTTATCAGTAGCTGCTGCTGCGCTTTAATGAGCAATTCACATAGAGACGCTCTCTCAAAAACAGGGTGCTGCGGCAAGATAACCGACCCACAAACTGTGTCTGAACCACACACAATCCTGTCAGTTTCCCATCAAGGGAAGAAAAGTGTTGTTTTTTTTCTTAATTAGACTGTTTTTTCTATTTTATTTAATAAGACATGTAAGTCATAGTTTGAAAAAATAAGTTGTATAAAATTTATCTTATTCTCTGTATCATTCTTTTCTTTCTTCTTGAAACACACACTATACACACACACACACACACACAGATATATATATATATATATATATATATATATATATTATACTATATATATATATATATATAAGACCTATATAAATAATTTTCCTTCATGGAGATGGTTTATGATTGTGTGCCTCATGTTGTCCTTTGGGAGCTTCCTTAGAGATGGATCGGAGCCTTCAGCTATATGCCATTTTGTTCCTGTTCCATAGGAGGGAGTGTTTGTTTTGCATTGTCAGCTGTAAGTCTACTTTGTTCCCGGTGGATGTTGCACTCTGCTAAACTTTTGTTTCTGTTTTCATTCCCATGCTTTAAAAATTTGTAGCTGCAGTAAAGATATGGAGAGTTTCTAGTTTGGGCAACCCACTGTGGTATCATTCCTTTAGAAAGATGATATAAATCTCCCACTTTTATCAAGCAGAGACCTCTAACTGGCACTGGGGTGGTTTGCAGATGCATCTGAAACAACTAGGATTTTACAGCTTGAAGTCAGCATGTTGACCTTAGTTGGAAGAAAGAAGTTGCTGGACTAGTGTGTTCTTTTCAAGGGAGAACTTTGCCAAAACACAAAGTTTTACCTTCATCAGTCTATGTGCTAGCCATTGCTCATCTGCATAGAATGAAGCCAATTAATTAGATTCTTTTATGTTTGTTTTTTTTCCCAAAGGAGGCATTTCAGACTTTTCCCTTACAGCAGAGACCTTGTGGGAGATGGAGGAATTACTGGAATGATTTTAATCTTTGACTTTTGAGCGAGTACCTGCGGATGGATGGATGGATGGATGGATGGATGGATGATGGATGATGGACGGACGGATAGAGTGCAAAACATTTGAAGCTTTACCTTTCCACTAAGTTATTGTGCAAACCAGTGCTGCAGTGGGACCATTTAGAGTGTCAAAGGACTTTATGGCCCAGATATTGTGGTTGAAATGGACCTCCTCCAGAGGGTAGCTGGATTCAGACTTAGAGATAGGGTGAGGACATCCATCATCTGAGGGGGGCTCAAATTAGAGCTGCTGCTCTGAATGGATGGATGGATGGATGGATGGATGGATGGATGGATGGATGGACAGATGGACGGACGGGCGGGCGGGCGGACGGACGGATGGATGGGTGGATCTTGGTCTTATTTTAGGGCTTAATCTCACTGCTGTAAGTGGGTCAGAAACAAATGAGAGTAAAGCCCTCTCTGCAACTATGTAGCTCAGATGAACGCACAATACATTTTCAAAATATCGATAATAAATTAAATCATGATGTTTTATGTCATTTATAAATATATGCCATGGCCTAGGTGTAAACTGTATTCTACTTGTTAAAG
Source organism: Crenichthys baileyi (assembly GCA_036173005.1). Lineage (NCBI taxonomy): Eukaryota > Metazoa > Chordata > Actinopteri > Cyprinodontiformes > Goodeidae > Crenichthys > Crenichthys baileyi. The sequence continues at coordinate 34,635 of JAHHUM010000769.1, read as the reverse complement.
ACAGTACTGAGAGCAAATTAGCTTAAAATGTGAAATTTCTTGACAGTGGTCAAAGAAGATAGGAAGGTCAAATAAAACCAAAAGTGCTGATCTCTTATTAGAAGCTGTCATGCATAATGTATGTGGATTTTAATCAGCTGGGAAAGCCAAGGCCAACCTGCTGCAGAACCAATAGTGTCTCTGGAAATAACAGTGTTACTTAACCAATAGCCTGCTGCAACAGAGTGGAAGTCGCTTTGGCACTGGACCCTTATGCTGGGAGAGCTGCAGCCACGTTCAAGTGATTGTGATTGGCCTGGCTTGAAGGAAATTGATTTAGTGGTTTGAGCCTGGATATGGAGTGCTTCTCTGATATCACTGGTTTGGAGAGCAGCGGAATGAGTGAACAACAGGGTTGACTAGAGAGAAGGAATCAGCGGTAGTTTACCGTATTGGTTACTCTGTGGCCTGATGTGATCTTATTAAGTCTCATTAGTGCTGTTAGTGCTATGTCACACAACACTGTTCAGAGTCTTTCTGCCAGATGTATAGAAATAAAACTGAACAAGAGAAGGGCTAAACTCTAGAACCACATGGGTGCACACATGTTCAACTTCTTTAACTGCCTTAAGCTGGACTCACCTTTCAATCAATGGCTCTAACATTATTATGGGATGTTTATGACACAAAATAAAAGTGTTCTGATCTTGCACACTATACCTGTAACAGCTGAGGGAATCATTTTTACCTGACATGTTAACAAGCTGTGCAGTTGTTGGTAATCCCAAGCATTTTGTTTTGTAGCGTACTTGCTGTAGAGATAGTGACCAAGATCAGAAAGAAAATAAAGCTTGTACGATTTGATTTGTTGATTAGGAAATTCTGTCCATCCATCCCTGCTGCATGGATTTTTTTTTTCCTTTTTTTGAGTTGCATTGATTGTTTTTTAGGGGATACTGGAATGTTGGAAGATAAAGTTTCAAAAACACGTACAATTGTCTTCATACAATAAAAACAAAAATAACAGTTTGTATTAAATTGTTTGCTGGCATTTTCACTGGGTTCTCCTCTTGGGTTCCTCCCACAGCCCAAAAACATGCATTTCAGGGTAACTGCTCTCTCGGAATTTTCCTCAGGTCAATGTGTGGCTGAATGGTTTTGTGTCCTGTGTACCTTTGTGCTGCCCTGTGATAGCTTTGCAACCTGTCTGGGGGGACGCACCTCACACCTAGTGATTGCTGGAAAAAAAAAACACCCCCCATAACTTCAAGGATTAGGCAGGCAGGATGGATGGATGGATGGGTGCAATTTAATTATTTTTGTAGTCCTTGTCAATTTAAATTTATGACCCATTGAAGAAAATTAGTTTAGTACATACAACTGTAAAAACAGAACAATAGAAACCATTTGAAAGGACCTCTGAGAGGACATGTTTAATGGATGCATATAACCTGTTACTTTGGTAATACTGTCTGAATTTGAAACTTATTCATAGTACAGTGAACCTATTATAGTTTTGCTGTTCTCATCAGTTTAAGGTATCTAATCATATCTTGGGTTTCAAACTCTAACCAGCCCAAACAAAGACGTATTCACTTTATTATCTTCCTTGTTGGAGTTGTGATCCGTCTTTTTCAACAGAGGATGCTTTCCCAGGTCTGCAGCCTCTGTAGCTTACGCGGCTGCAGATATTGACTCCTCACCAAGAGGTCAGCTGTTATGATAGGAACTCAGGGTGTGCAGCAGAATCATTGTGCATGATTTGCCATAGCATGATCATACTGTGTAAAAATCAATACTTCTTAGACCGTCAGACAACTTGGCACAGAGTTTCATCTACTGGGTTCAATCTGTGGCAAAATGCCATCAATTTGTCACTGCTGATGCTCCATTCATTAGGCTGCACCAAGTGCTACACTGCCATTTCAGATATATTGATGGTGTGCTTTAATGAGGCAAAATGGAATGGTTAAAATCTGTTTAACCAATGTTTCAAATGACCCTGTAGCGTTTTCTGCCTGCATTTCTGGTCCATTTGACCTAAAACATGACAATGTTTTTACATTAAATCAAAACACCATGGAGCAGGGGTCAGTGAACGCCTCCAAAACATACTTGTGGAAGAGCATCATGGTACCAAAAAAGGTTTTTCTTAGTGACTCAGTAAAACAGAAAAAAACAAATCCATGTTCATCAGGATGGAAGGGTTTTTTATTTAAATCTCTTATTTTACCAGGAAGATCCCATTTTCTAAGGAAGTCCAAGATAAGTGGCAGAAAGTACAATTGAGTTACATATTTACACACATCAAAAAGAATCATATGTATATGAAATACATTTAAAAACAAACTAAGAGAAGCATGTTAATATAACAGAGTTAAGCTCTGATCTCCTTGGTATCAATTTAAATGCTTGCAAATATAAGAAGTCTGTTAGCTTCCAGTCATTCTGTTGCATATTCCAAACAAAAGGTGCACAATAAACAAGTTTACCAAAACCTTAAATTAGAAATTAAAGTCCAGTATCCCCAGTGCAGGAAATGCAGCTACTCTGTAAGGTGAAAAAGGAAGGATGCAACATCTAAGACCCTTAAATTCCATCCGTCCATCCATCCATCCATCCATCCATCCATCCATCCAGAGCAGCAGCTCTAATTTGAGCCCCCCTCAGATGATGGATGTCCTCACCCTATCTCTAAGTCTGAATCCAGCTACCCTCTGGAGGAGGTCCATTTCAACCACAATATCTGGGCCATAAAGTCCTTTGACACTCTAAATGGTCCCACTGCAGCACTGGTTTGCACAACAACTTAGTGGAAAGGTAAAGCTTCAAATGTTTTGCACTCACAAATACTGTATGTCATTTGATAATTTACCTGAATAAATCAATTTACAAGTGTATGCAAATTGTTTTACAATTGTATTACAATGTGTATTTGTTTCCAATCATAGTAACAAAGCCAAACAACACACAATGTTATCTATATATATTATATATATATATATATATATATATATATATATATATATATATATATATATATATATATATATATAAAGCATGTTTTTGAAAGTGTAATATTGATGAGCACAATAGTGGCATTTTGACCCATAATGACTAGCAATCTCTAAACATCTGCAGAATGATAAACCTAAGCAATGAAACACAGCAATGTGAAATTGCTTTCATTTACAACTGACATGCTGAGGTTGTTAGAACCATTACACACTATCATTGCAATGATGACCTAAGAAATTCAATAAGTTATCTTCACATGCCAGGCCACAATATTTTACTTATATGCCGTGTTGGAACGGTCATTTGAAAACAAACTGAAGTATAAAGAAGTAGAGATTTGGAAAACCTAGATGAAATAGGAATCAAAAACTTTAAGAAAAAAAAACAAAGAAATTATTAAATTCAGGTGTTTCAATCAATTCCTTGACCACAGGTGTGTAAAATAATTCGCCTGGGCATCCAAACTGATTCTTCAAACATTTGTGAAAGCATTGGGTGGTCTAGGGAGCTCAGTAAATGCCAGTGTGGTACCACAATTGAATGCCACCAACAATAAGTGCAGTAATTAAATGTCTTCACTATTGAATTCTCTATAGACAACGTTTAGTTTCATCATAACAAAGTGGAAGCCAATGGGAACAACAACAACTAATTCACAAAACTGTAGGCCATGTAAAATCACAGAACAGGGTCAGAAGATGCTGAAGAACATAGTTCACAGAGGCCGCCGACTTTCTGCAGAGCTTCATAGAATGGGTTTCCAAGGCAAAGCAGCTCCATCCATGCATCCATATATAATATATATATATATATATATATATATAATATATATATATATATATATATATGTAGTGAATATTTTCCTAAAGTACCTTTAAATCCATTAGTCATGTACTGTACCTGTACATTTTCAGTGATGAAAACTAAGCTTTAATAAATTGTGTTATTGTGTACTTGTGCTAAACATAACTGGCGGTTTCATTGCCAATAACACGTTGCACCCCATATATAAAATTAAAAGTAGGACACAGACAAACAGACACAGTTGACCTTTTCCCATACATCCGAAAGGCTTTTTAAGAGAATAGAAGATGATGCCTTTTGTGTTCTGAATTCCTCAAATGGCATCAACAGAAAAGTCATTACATTGCTCAAAATAGACCAGAATCATACTGCTTTATTAACCATATTAGCAGTGCTTCAATAAATACATTGTCCTTGTCATGGCAGCCTAATTGATAGCAAACATGCTAGGAAATGCAGGGAATCATATTTGATCTTTAGATAGATCAAGCTAGTTAAGCAGCAGTCAAATCATTCCTGTAGGCTGATCACATTGTTTGTTTATTCCTCCTGAAGCCAAGACAAATGACAGAGTTGGACTAATTCAATCTATGTTCTGTTTACCCTACTGCTTACTCAGTAACACGAATGAGACTGGAGAAGCAGGACGGAGCCCACAACCACTCTGCCTGCCTGACAGTGAATGCATACTGATTTGAAGAAGCTGTGAATACATATGGAAACATGAGTGTGGTATGGTTGGCTTCCGCATTAGGCAGACAGAATTGGATACTTTTAAAAGGTGCCTTTACAGATAAAATTGATATAATTACAAATGTTACAAAATATCAAAATGAAATCTGCATATTACATGCTGTTTCCTACATTTCCACTTCAAAATAATTGTTGTCTCCATATGTTTGTTTGTAAAGCTGCCAAAGTGCAAGCACAGAATTGTAAAATAAATTAAAATCTTATTTAAAATCGGTCAAATTACATAAATTGTGGTCCTGCTCATTAATGTCCATAGCTTGTATCGTCTTTAAGGTAAATGGCTATCTGGCATGTCACTGCAGCTAATTCAAACATAAATCTGTAGCCATGGTGACTTTAAGCTTGAACGACTTGATCCTTTTTTCAAATGGAAAATAGTATCAGAAAAATATGACTAAATAGCTTACAAGAATATCATATAATAAGCAAGCCTTTGGGGATGATGTCCAATGTTTTTATTTGTTGAAAATGATGACGTGATAGCAGCTCATCTAATGTATATATTAAAAGCCAATGTGAAGAAAATCCAGTGTGAAAAGCTTCCAGAACAGCCATAATGTAATGTTTTGTTCTCTACAAAACTGGTTATCTTGCAATATAAAATTGCACCTAAATACTTCATTTATCAATTATCTTGTACCTTGCCATCATTTTTTTTCTGTTGATAGGCAGGCTTTATGTGGTTTTGTTGGTTCATTGGATCAATCAGTACTGACTCTGAATACCCGCTCTACTCTGAAGTCAAAATTTGTCAAAGTTCTTGGAAAGTTGGACTCCACATACATAAGAGCAACTGAACACATCTTGTTCTGGGTGCAACTGAAAGATAAATAAATAATATATTTGTTATACAGTGCCCGCAAGGCTCATATCAACAAAAAAACCTTTTGTCATAGTGGTTGTAATTAATGTAGATACATGCAGAGAAAAGACATGGTAAAAGTTTAAAAACGCATAGAGATATTGTTAGCGTTAGAAAGCTAATAAATACAGACAAGTGTAAAATAAGACACAAGTGAACCAAGTACGTTTGACTTGCAAGGGTGAGACAGTCCTCTGCCAGAACAGCGACTTCCTTCTCACAAAGGGAGAAATCCTTGCACCAGCCTTTTATTTACAACTCACATTCCAACAAGCAAAAAGCGGGAATTGGTTCAGCCAATTCTTACAGAGATTTGAACCTAAAAGAGTAGTCATTCCCATATATGGTATAAGCTTGTCATGTCCAGGGAGTGATCCACTCCAGACCTCATTCCTTAACCTTCCACAAACCCTTTTTCACACTAAAAAACAATCATAAGAATTATCTTAACTATAGTAGAACTTCAAACATAAACATGTACTAAACTAAACAGATGATAACTTATATACATTTTTCCAACAGATAAACATGTCTCATACATGCCCCACTGAGATAGTACTCAAACTCGTACTCGTCGTCTTCCGCTTTATCCAGGACCGGGTTGCGGGGGCAGCAGACTCAGTAGAGACACCCAGACGTCCCTCTCCCTAGGCACCTCCTCCAGCTCCTCCGGGGGGAGCCCAAGGTGTTCCTAGGCCAGCCGAGAGACATAGTCCCTCCAGCGTGTCCTGGGGCTCCTCCCGGTGGGACGTGCCTGGAACACCTCCCGAGGAAGGCGTCAAGGAGGCATCCTGTATAGATGCCCGAGCCACCTCAACTGTCTTCTCTCGATGTGGAGGAGCAGCGGCTCTACTCCGAGCCCCTCCCGGATGGCCGAGCTCCTCACCCTATCTCTAACGGAGTGCCCGGCCACCCTACGGAGGAAGCTCATTTCAGCCGCTTGTATCCGGGGATCTCTTTCTTTCGGTCATGACCCAAAGTTCATGGCCATAGGTGAGGGTAGGAACGTAGACCGACCGGTAAATTGAGAGCTTCGCTTTTCGGCTCAGCTCTCTCTTCACCACAACGGACCGGCACAGCGCCCCTATTACTGCGGCAGCTGCACCGATCCGTCTGTCGATCTCCCGCTCCATTCTTCCCTCACTCGTGAACAAGACACCGAGATACTTAAACTCCTCGACTTGAGGCGGGAACTCCACTCCAACCTGAAGAGGACAAGCCACCCTTTTCTGGTCGAGAACCATGGCCTCGGACTTGGAGGAGCTGATCTTCATCCCAGCCGCTTCACACTTGGCTGCGAACCGCGCTAGCGCATGCTGTAGGTCTTGGCTAGACGGGGCCAGCAGGACCACGTCATCTGCAAAAAGAAGAGACGAAATCCTCTGGTCCCCAAACCAGACCCCCTCCGGCCCTTGGCTGCGCCTAGAAATCCTGTCCATAAAAGTTATGAACAGGATCGGTGACAAAGGGCAGCCCTGCCGGAGTCCAACATGCACCGGGAACAGGTCCGACTGGGAGGAGTTCGATGAGGCCATGGAGAAGGACTACCGGTTTGCCTCGAAGCGATTCTGGCAAACCATCCGGTGCCTCAGGAGGGGGAAGCAGTGCTTCGCCAACACTGTTTGCAGTGGGGGTGGGAGGCTGCTGACCTCCACTGGGGACATCATCGGGCGGTGGAAGGAGTACTTCGAGGATCTCATCAATCCTGCCATCACGCATTCCCTGGTGGAAACAGAGGTTGGGGACTTGGGGTTAGACTCTTTCATCACCCAGGCTGAAGTCACTGAGGTGGTTAAAAGCTCCGTGGTGGCAGGGCTTCGGGGGTGGATGAGATCCGCCCTGAGTACCTCAAGTCTCTGGATGTTGTGGGGCTGTCATGGTTGACACGCCTCTTCAACACTACGTGAAGGTCGGGGACAGTGCCTCTGGACTGGCAGCCCAGGGTGGTGGTCCCCCTTCATAAGAAGGGGGACCGGAGGGTGTGTTCCAACTACAGGGGGATCACACTCCTCAGCCTCCCTGGTAAGGCCTACGCCAGGGTATTGGAGAGGAGAGTCCGGCTGATAGTCGAACCTCAGCTACAGAAGAGCAGTGTGGTTTTCGTCCCGGACGTGGAACACTGGACCAGCTCTATACCCTCTACAGGGTACTCGAGGGTTTTGGGAGTTTGCCCAACCGGTCCACATGTGTTTTGTGGACCTGGAGAAAGCATTCGACTGTGTCCTTCGTGATGCCCTGTGGGGGGGTGCTCCAGGAGTATGGAATCGGGAGCCCTTTATTAGGGGCCATCCTGTCTCTGTACAAGCGGAGCAGGAGTTTGGTCCGCATTGGTGGCACCAAGATAGTGTTAATCCTAATCTGAAACAGCATCATATTGCAACAATGACTCAGACTGGGTTGACAGTTGGTTTCACTTTCCTTCCTTTTTGGAGCCCTTTTTGCAGGGAAATCAAAGGTCAAAGATCAAAGTGTTGGGGTGAGAAAACGAAGACACTGCAATGACAAAATGCAACTTTTCTATACCTTCTATGGACAAACTTTGGGTTCTTGTTGCTGTTTGCGTGCTCTCTGGGTGTTTTGCTGTCTGTCTTTGATCTATGAGGCAGGTTGTTTGATAGAGACATGACAGCTTCACACACTTGTGTGTATGTATGTGTGTGTTTGTGTGCTTATTGACAGTTCCAGATTGCTGTGAAACGCACAGAGAGAGCAGTCTATTCCCTTTTCAGTCTGAGGCACAGGCAACATCCATCACCACTGACAGAGAGAGGAGGAAGAAGGAGGGAAGAGGGGGAGGGAGGAAGGAGTGACAGGTGAAGGAATGATCTTAATTCTGAAAGGATTTTGATATTTAAGGGTTGTATACACATCAAGTTCCATTAGAAAGAGAAATAGAGAGGTGGAGGCATTCAAAGATGAGATGAGTCCGTTTTTCTTTCCTTTTAGTGTTTGATGTTTCCTTTACTCTCTTTTCTTTTTACCTCTGTACCTTCATGCACCACAGTAAACAAACACACACAAACATAAAGAGGTTTTTCATTTAATTTACAGGCGGAGTGGCCTGGCTGGGGCAGACTAACTGGAAACATTGAAGCATTTCCTTTCTTTGCCTATCCTCCGAAACTCTCTGTTTCTGTTTAACATCGCATTAACCCTCTCAACTTTTCCTTCTCAATGTTGCATCTCTTTGTTCATATATACTGGCTTCTCTGTTCACAGGTATTTAGCCCTATAAGAGTGATGGCTCACACACCCACACACACATGCTTCACTAATGCACAGCTGGTGACCAACACACATTTCTGTCTTGTCATGAGTCTGAGAGCTGAAATTAAATATCCTTCATTAAACAATAAATAAAATAATAAATATGAAGCACACCTTTAATGTTGGTACTCATATGTGTTAAAATAAGTAAGTTAAAATAAAGTTGCAACATTTTTACTAAAGTAATAGTTTAACAGAATAGCAGATTATAGTATATAATAATGTAGTCTTTAATCCTGGATCAGCAAATGATAAATACTCAGTTGGTATTTTCTCAACCCAAGACAAAATGGCCCCAACATGCTGTCTGTGATGAGCGATGAGAAGAGTGTAAACTGTGCAGTAGCATACCAAAGAAGCAAAAAAATAAAACCCTACATGGGTTTAGTGTGTGAACAGTGGTGTTATGGTGTGGGGGATGTGAGAAGTACACCGCTGAATACTTTGTATGAATTCCTACATTCATTTTAAATCTTGTATCAATCAATTTCTAACCATCTCCAACAGTACTTATTCACAGCTTCTCTACTTTTTCTGCTAACTTCATTTAAAACACATCATGCACAACATTATTAACGATTACATTATTTGAAATGCTCTAATACTCTACTTCTAGCAACTTGGTATGCAGCAGGTCTGAGGAGCTTTAGTTTAACCAACCTGATGAGCCACTTCTCTGGAGTATAGAGGAGCAATGAGGGAGGTATGTGAACACACTGTAATTGTGCTCTTGGCTTGAAGAGATTGCTCAGTCACAACTGCAGATCCTTTGCTTGAGGTAAATCACGCTAAACATGTCGGGCTTGGATGAATCTTGGATGAATGTTACCCGTGCAGCTTTTTTTTCCAAGTCAAGTCTTAGATCCTCAAGTGACCTCAAGTTAAATAAACTTTAAGGAGAAGTCACAAGTATAATTCAATTCAATTCAGTGTATTTATATAGCGCCAATTCACAACACGTCGTCTCAAGGCACTTCACTAAAGTCAGGTACATGCATTACAATTAATCCGAATCATTGAACAGTGCAGTCAGATTCAGTTTTTTTTCAAATTGGATAAAAATTTATCTATCTAAGAAACCCCAGCTTGCATCCAGTCAGTGACTTGCAGCATTCCTTCCTCCATGAACATGTAGAGACAGTGGACAGTCACTGGCGTTGATTTTGCACCAATCCCTCATACTGAGCATGCATGTAGCGACAGTGGAGAGGAAAAAACTCCCTTTTAACAGGAAGAAACCTCCAGAAACCGGGCTCAGTGTGAGGGGCCCATCTGCCACGACCCGACTGGGGTTAGAGAGAACAGAGCAGAGACAAAAAAGAAAACAAAAAAAGCACTGATCCAGGAGTACTTTCTATGGGAAGGAAAAGTAATGTTTTGGATGTAGCTCCTTTAGTCGTTTCACCTAGAAAAAAAAACAGATAACTCTGACCGGGTTTTCAATGTTAGTCTGAAAAAAGCAAATAGAGTTAGTTACAGTAAAAGCTCAGTCAGTAGCTATGTCTAGGAGAGAGAAAAAGGGGTTAAAAAATGAAAGACAGGGCCCTGTGGATCATCGGTAGGGGTGAGCATTAAGTTGTTGCCAGCAGAAGTTTTGGACGATGCCCCTCCAGAAAGGTGTTACAGGTAGACACAGAGTCAGGCCAGGTGTAGCTTCTAGGAAGAGAAAAGAGAGAGAACAAGTTTTAAAAGCTGAAAAAAACGCAAATAAACAAAAATTGAAGAGTAGTGTGAAATGTAGCGAAGGGGTGAAAGTGGTCATTATGTCCTCCAGCAGCCTAAGCCTATAGCAGCATAACTACAGAGATAGCTCAGGATAACCTAAGCCACTTTAAAATATAAGCTTTATCAAAAAGGAAAGTTTTAAGCCTAGCCTTAAAAAGTAGACAGTTTGTCCATCTAGAGCCCACTGAGGCCATTGTTATACTAAAAACCACAACGATCGGGATACCTCTCTCTGTCAGATTGACCATAACCACGGAAAAAAGAGAGGGGATGATACAGGTAGCAGAAATGGAGGTGTGTTTTTGCACCTCACCATAACTGAGGGGTTTTGGGCTAAACCTGACCCCCCTTTTACTGCATCCAAAAAGGGGAAAGAAGACGGAGGTAAAAAAAGGGAAGATAGCTCAGGATAACCTAAGCCACTCTAACTATAAGCTTTATCAAAAATGAAGTTTTAAGCCTATCCTTAAAGTAGACAGGTTCTGCCTCATGGAAAAAAAACGGGAGCTGGTCCCACAGGAGAGGAGCCTGATAACTAAAGGATCTGCCTCCCATTCTACTTCTAGAGACTCTAGGAACCACCAGTAAACCCCAGTCTGAGAACGAAGTGCTCTGTTAGGAAACATATGGAAAAATCAGATCTCTGATGTATGATGGGAGCTAAATCATTAAGGGCTTTTATATGTGAGGAGGAAAATTTTAAATTCTATTCTGGATTTAACAGGGAGCCAAATGAAGGGGAACTAAAGTAGGGGAAATATGATCCTTTTTTTAATTTTCATCAGAACTCTTGCTGCAGCATTTTGAATCAGCTGAAGGTTTTTAACTGCATTTTGGGACATCCTGATAGTAAAGAATTAAAATAGTCCAGCCTTGAAGTAACAAATGCATGGACTAGTTTTTCAGCGTCACTCCCGGGCAGGATTTTTCTAATTTTTGGCAATGTTCGGGAGATGAAAAAGGGAAATCCTAAAACCCTTTTTTAATATGGGATTTAAATGACATGTCTTGGGTAAAAATAACCCCAGGGTTTTTTACTTTATTATCGGAGGTCAATTTTAATGCCATCCGGTTATGTCATTGACTAAGCTTTTCTTTTTTAAAGACTCCGGTCCAAAGATGACAACTTCTGTCTTGTCTGAATTTAGAAGCAGAAAATTTTAAAGTCATCCAAGTTTTTATGTCTTCAAGACATGCTTGTAGTCTATCTAACTGGTTGGGCTCATCAGGAATTTATGGATAAGTAAAAGCTGAGTGTCATCAGCGTAACAGTGAAAATTTATTCTATGTCCCTGATTAATTTTACCTATTGGAAGCATATATATAGTAAAGAGAATTGGCCCAAGTACTGACCCTGTGGTACTCCCCCAAATTTAAACCCGGGGTTTAAAAAGATTTATCATTTACATGAACAAAATGGAATCTGTCAGACAATAAGATTAAACCAGCCTAGTGCTGTTCCCCTGATCCCTACAGCATATTCCCCCCCTTTCTAAGAGAATATTATGATCCACTGTATCAAAATGCAGCACTGAGATCTAACAGAACCAGTACAGACACAAGTCCATTATCTGAGGCAATAAGAATATCATTAGTGACTTTCAGCAGAGCTGTTTCAGTGCTATGATGAGCTCTGAAACCTGACTGAGTATAATGTGACTCTATACTTTAAAATGCATACAGTTAATTCTCTCACAGAAAACATGAGACCAGAGAAAATTGTATATGTATGTAATACATACATAATAAAGACAAAAATCAACTGGCATGCATAAAGTCAGTGGTTTTTACTTGAATTAGATTTCCCAATCATATGTTTCTGTCCCCAATACCATTCCAAGTAATTTAACATCATACATTTCCCAATACTGAGTCTGACATGCCATTGAAGTTTTTACAATCTGTGGCATGTATACAGTCATATTTAATAAATTAGAATATGTGTTCCACTGAGGCTTGTTTGTCAGATAAAGATTTTTTTTTTAAATAACCTTTAAGCAGGTATAAAACATACCTTTCAAAAAGCCCAAATATCTAAAATAAAAAGTTTTTAGTTTTTTTTATTGGTCTGATGTAATTTTCTGTTTACATTAGCTTTAAGCAGAAATTCATAGTTAACAGAAATAAGGCTTGGAAACATCAGTTTGTATGCAGTTGTTAATCTATATAATGTGTTTCACTTAGTGAGCTTAGTTACTGAAATAAATTAACTTTTCAACAGTATTCTAATTTATTAAATGGGTCTGTATGGCTGAAGACTCAACAGCTTTATAGTGCAGTAAAAGAACAGCTGATATGTCATCACTACTTCACCTAACGACTCGTTCTGGATGCTGTAACTCCTATCTGTTGTTGTTGACAGCAACAGGTTCTTGTCTAAACTGTAGATCCTGCAGGTCTGCCTTGATATGCTGCTCCAACCTGGGATAACTTGTTTAAGAAAGCTGCTGTAATATTTTCAAAATACCTAAAAGTGGCATTTTTCCTAAAGACAAATCTGACTGAACACATACAATCACAGTCTTGAATCAACTTATGGCCCTCTCTTGCTAACAAGGTTTTCTTCTGTATGTATCAGCTGCCTGAAATGCTAAGCTAAAGTTAGCATATTTACTCTTTCATATATATTTTTTTGTAATACAGCGCATGAAAGATTAAAATGTGCTCTGTCTGATCATGTGCATACAGAAACAGTTATCCTTCTTCATGAACTTAGCATGCTGCCTTGAATGTTGTAAAATGTATTTAGTAGTATTTCAGCTGTTCTCTGCAGAGCTGTCTGTGCTTCAGTCTGGGCCCAGCACATAGCAGGTTATATTACACAGGTGGACAGGAAGGTCCAGCAGTCTCAGTTTTATTGTGTTATTTTAAAAGGTGAAAACTGCTTAGATTGTGAGGGAAATACCAGATTTTCTTACATAAACAAATGGTTTTGCCAAGTCTAAAACATAGTTTTACAAACTGTGCTCATTAAAATAGGCCTTGATTATAAAGAAAATAAGCTAAACCTGCTGGGGGTGTGACTGACAAAACCACACAAAAGACCCCGACAACAGCTAGCATATCAGGAGTTATGTTTAGTCAAGGACTGCAATACTTTTTATTTTTAAATGTCTTGACTGGAACAGGGTTGAATTCAAGTTAAGGGGTTGCGTTAACAGAATATTTTTATTTTTTTCATTTTGTTTTTTTTAAACGACAGAAAATCTGAAGGCTATTTGTCATTTTGACAAATTGCAATTCACACCCCTGATCACTTGGTAGCGAGTTAGCATATTAATTAGCTGGGTTCTTACTTTTTGCATGACCTTGTTGGCTTCACTCGGGAAAACGTCACGACAGCTGAGTGACCAAAGTTTCTTTAACCACGATGGTGTTGATAAAAGAGGTGAAAAAAGAGGGACTGATCCAGTGGAAGAGGAAGAACAAACGAGTGCGGCTGCGCAATTCAGTCCATGTTAACCAGCAGAAACTTGTGAGACTGTGCGTTAAAGTCACAGCAGGTGATCTGTTCATATTTTAACTGCAATAATTTAATTTCATTGTTTATACTTAGTCACTGGGACCAAAGTCAGTGTTTTTGTCACTGCGGAGCAAAAGTTACGTGTACATGTATTTTTTTGGATGATGTGGATTCTCACTGCGGAGAAAAAGTTACATGTACATGTATTTTTCTGGATGATGTGGATTCTCTGTTTAGCGTGTTTGGACTGAATATTAATTAAAATAAAAGAAAATAAATGGTAATGAATGTTTGATCAATATAATTAAAAAAAAATTAATTGACAGATAAAAATAGATTATGACGGGATTTCTTTTACCCTGTCATTCAAAATGACAGACAGCGCAAACGTTTAGCAAAACCTCTGCTCAAGTTATAATTTCTCAGGAAACTCAGGAAAAAAGAACAGTCTATATGTGATTGCATCACAAAATAGTTTTCTCTGTGTGTGTGTGTGTGTTTGTCTGTGTGTGTGTTACATCTAGCAGCACTAAAAAGAGAAAAGACCTGTCAATGATTTACATTTCTATCACTATTTTGCTGTTTTAAAATTGACTGAAAAGTGGATTCGGAATGGATTCTGGTCTCCGCAGGGACAAATCAAGCGAGTCGTCCTAAGAGAGATTTGTCCCCCCAGAAATGTGACCACATATCCTTTTAATCCTTCCTCTAAAATATGTAGTCCATCCTAAAGCCTCTGATGAACTATTCTTTGCACCCCAAGAACCAATTAAACCACAGATAAGCTTCTTTCAACCTAGCTGAGAAAAGATAACCCCTACATTCACTAACAAGATAAATCTCCTATGGCCCACTTCCTGTCTTTGCAGACATAATTATAGCGTCTGAGTTGTGAATATCCTTAATGCTCAATACTGTCAAGTGAGAAATTCTCTCATCCTGTTTTCACTTTCTGTTTATGTTCCAGGTTTACCCTTGTGCTCACAGGGCCTTCCATTACACAGTGTAATTGTGTGTGTTAATTATTTAGCCAATATAATTTCACAGTGTGTTACTGCTCAATGATAATAATGTGGCTGCTTTGCCAAGTTTTTGTTGAACTGTGATAAAACATTGTGATCCCACAGTGTCCATGATCTTGCTTCTTCAAGTAAATTTAAATCAGTAAATCAGAATGCAAAAATACTGCACTTCAGTGTAGTTGTTATAAAAGGTTGAAACGTAAGATCTTAAAAGCTTTAGAAAGCAGAGATAACCATCTTCTTTGAGACTGACTGATCAGTTTGACCAGTTTATTCTCACGTAATTCTAAATAGTAAACTTTAGTCTTTACTTAGATTGGCTACAGCTAAATACTTGAGCTTAGGAAGAAAAGTTGAAAAGCCTTATGCTGCCATTTATTGCTTTCTTTCAGCCCCATCCTTGACGTTGGGCTTCAAGCTTCTGGAACACTGACTCATGGCTTGTAATCACTGGGAAGAGCAGTCGTCTATCAATCGGAAGGTTGCCAGTCTGATTTCAGCTTCTCGCACCATGTGTTGAAGCATCCTTGGGCAAGACGGTGAATGTCTGGTTAGCTATTGATACTGTGCACTGGTGAAAGAATGTTTGGACATTAGGAGAGTTGATGGTAAATGAGACTTGTAGTTTAAGTTTGGTCATTGTGACTTGAAGATTTTTATGTAAGTTCAGACCATTCACAATTTTTCATGACAGAAATATAACAGGAAATTCTTTTCACAGGAAAACGTTCAATGAAAAACAGAACTTGCTATTTAAAATGACTTCGCATTTCTTCTCTTTTTGATAAGGTGAAGTTTATGCAGGCAACTACTGCTTGCAATCGATGCCTTGTGTCTTCCTAAAAAACAATAGCACCAACTTGTGACAATAGAATTGCATCATAGGCAGTTCCCATCACAAACGAGAGTCACCGATGAAAGAATTTTACTTGAAGAATAGCTGCAACAACAATCAGTGCTTATTCTTTCTGCCTAAAACAACTTTTAAAGTAATGCATTTTAGGCCGAAGTGTGATTTATATATTTTATGTAAGTGGCTTGGATTGAGGAGCTGGTAAACCAGTATTTTAGAATTCTTATGCATTCCCCTGCATAAAAGAAGAAATACATTTCAAGTGAAGCAAATACAATTGTGAAATGTCCCTGGGTGTGACAGGATTTAAAGTCGTTAGTCAGGAGGGGCGCTTCACACCTTGAATGGAGGTGATTCAACATAAGCCCATTAGCATGAGAAGAACATGGTTTGTAGAGATGAATCAGAAGATTTGTTTACCTACCACTTTTCTTGCTCTGCTGTGAATCTTTGGCGCTATTACAGAAAGCATGTGAGCCTGCAGAAACCTGGAGATCAAATTTCAAGTACAGATTGTGTAGAAACCTAGCATTACTGGAGAATAGCATACAGTGCACAAAAGTGGTGTTTTTGTTCTGCCAGGGTGGTCATGCCAGCCCACAACTTTCCAGACCAGACTGATCACTGACCTCCCTGTCTAGGAGCCTCTTAGCTCTGCTGTATATATCAGCCTCTGCCCCTACATCTCCTTCCTACTCCTGTCTGTCTAATGTATTTTTTCTGCTGCCCCAGGTTCATGTCACACCATAACAGGATTCATCCAAGTCAAGGGTTAGATAAAGAGCAGTGGGAGGGACTGAAATGAACTAGGAAGGAATCCTCCTTTTCATCTCTCAGTCTCACTGTCTCTCTGTCCCTACAAGGGCTTGCAGACTGTGATGGAGCATTGCGTCTGAGCTACAGGTCTCTGCCCTCAGCCAGCCACTGCTCTAATCCTGTTTCCTCTTTCATATGCTCTGTGATAGACTATTTTGGGGTGCATTCATGCTCTGAAATAGTTAGTTTGAGCTATTTCATGCATATTGTATAGAACAGCAGCTGCCTGCTTCTCTGTCTTTGGGGGGTGGGATATGTGAGTGTGTTGGTCAGCGAGTCCACAGAGATGGATAGTGATTATATACGGTGAGACACACACACCAGAGGTCATTCTGGGAGTATGGTGCATTACAATGATTGAAGCCGATAATGCACCAACAGACTCCATGCTATGTCCCTTTTAACCCAATCACAACTTTGCTGATGGCGTACCCCGCCATCTGTGTTTCTTTGATTGGATGGAGGAATGATTGATGCACACTTGAATCCATTCCAGTGACTTATTGTATCAAGCTGTACTCTTTAAGACAAGGCTCCATGGCCATTTTTCAGATGGGTGCACAGGATAGTTTCCTGCCTCATCCTTCAATCAGAAACTCTTTGATAGAAAGCTGAAATACAATTATAGGTTTTTACAACTCTGGGGCATGTATTTTGTCTCTTCCTGATGTATGTTCCAATCCGACAAAATTGGAGAAGGATTCTGAATTTCTTGTTAGGGCTACCTGGAACTGGATGGTTCGAAAACTGAAAACAGTGTGTTTAATGTGTAGAAATCAGCCTGTGAGGGAAACACCCACACATTCCCAATACAATTACATTATAAATGTGTAGAACAAGGCAATGCATCCATTTCATATTCCAACACAGAAACTTGGACAGCCATGGACATCATTGGACCAAATGAACTGTTGGAGTAAACCAAAATGTATGGATATAACATGTAACCTCTCCACATGGATGCCCTAAGATAAAAACTCAGGACCTACTTAAGATGTGTCAACAGTACCAACCAATATCTATAACTGTATTTTTATCCTTACATACAATATACTGCCGAAATAATTCATTTATCTGCCCTCATACACACATGAATATAGGTGACATCCCATTCGTAACCAGTCGGGTTTAATATGATATAGGCCCACCCATTGCTAATGTAGAAGCTTTAATTCTTCATGGAAGACTTTCCACAGGATTCAGTAGTTTGGTTGTGAGAGTATTTTTTTTATCGTTCCGTCATAAGCTCATTTGTGAGGTCAGACACTGATGTTGGGAAAGAAAGCTTGTTGCAGTCTTCCTCAGTTTCAAGTCTGGACTGAGGTCAGTCAAGTTCTTCCACACCAAGTCACTGATCCATGTCTTTATAAACTTTGCTTAGTGTACAGTCATGTTGGAACTGAAATGGTTATTCCACAAAGTTGAGAGCTTGCAATTGTATGTTGAGGAATTTCTTTGGAAATAGGGGGCTAAGCCCAACTCGTGAAAAATTACCCATTACTATAATCTCTTTTGCACCAAACTTTACTATTGACAAACTGCATTCAGGCAAATGCTGTTCTCCTTTTAACAACCAAACCCAAACTCATCATGACTGACTGACTGACAATTTGTTCCAGCTCTAAAATGCTGCCTGACTTAATTGTTTTATGGTTTTCAGAAATATTCAGTATATGGGCTTAAACGTTAGTAGCTGGAAGCTTTACAATTTGCTTACTAAATGTCTATAGAAGTAGGGGGAATATTTGATATAAAGGCAGAACATAATTGGTGCCCTTTAATCAGGTTGTTGATCATCAGTTATCAGGAAATCCAGAAAAGTGTTTTATACTGAGATACTTGAGAAACCCTCTTTATTACCTTAGGCCACCACAGGAATAAAATGGCCATTGAACATCCCCTTCATTTCCTTCCCCACTTAGTGTTGGTGCAGGTCGGTATTGTTCCTCACCTCTAGTGCTCCGTGTTTGAGTTGCAGTGTCAAACAGGTACTTCAGAGAACAGTTGAAATGTTGCTCCAGTAACTTGCTGCATAATTCCCAGTGCATTAAGAGCAATGCTTGTTTGGCTCATTTCTGTGGAATGTTGTCTCTTGGTGTTGGAAGAGACTAAAATAGAACGAAGCAAAGCATGTCTGGGTAATGACAAATGAATGAAAAAAACTCCTACCACGCTGTTTGCAAAACACAGCTAAGACTATCAAGACTCAGTCAAATGTTTACAGCCTTAAGAAAAACCTACTAGCTATCAAAATAGCTAACTTAAAAACAACTGAGAGGGACTTTGAAAATCTGCCAAGAAAGACATAATTCCACTAGTCAGTCAGTCATTTTCTACCGCTTATTCCATAGTGGGTCGCGGGGAAGCTGGTGCCTATCTCCAGCAGTCTATGGGCGAGAAGCGGGGTACACCCTGGACAGGTCGCCAGTCCATCGCAGGGCAACACACAAACAACCAAGCACACACTCATTCACACACCTAAGGGCAATTTAGAGTGACCAATTAACCTAACAGGCATGTCTTTGGACTGTGGGAGGAAGCCGGAGTACCCGGTGAGAACCCACGCATGCACGGGGAGAACATGCAAACTCCATGCAGAAAGACCCCCGGCCAGGAATCGAACCCAGGACATAATTCCATTAGTGGTTTTATTAATAGTTTTATTAAAATTTCTTGTTAAATAACTAATAACATACAGGGGTTAGACAATGAAACTGAAACACCTGGTTTTAGACCACAATCATTTATTAGTATGGTGTAGGGCCTCCTTTTGCGGCCAATACAGCGTCAATTCGTCTTGGGAATGACATATACAAGTCCTGCACAGTGGTCAGAGGGATTTTAAGCCATTCTTGTTGCAGGATAGTGGCCAGGTCACTACGTGATACTGGTGGAGGAAAACGTTTCCTGACTCGCTCCTCCAAAACACCCCAAAGTGGCTCAATAATATTTAGATCTGGTGACTGTGCAGGCCATGGGAGATGTTCAACTTCACTTTCATGTTCATCAAACCAATCTTTCACCAGTCTTGCTGTGTGTATTGGTGCATTGTCATCCTGATACACGGCACCGCCTTCAGGATACAATGTTTGAACCATGGATGCACATGGCCCTCAAGAATGGTTCGGTAGTCCTTGGCAGTGACGCCGCCCAAGTATTGGGCAAGGGAATGCCATGATATGGCAGCCCAAACCATCACTAATCCACCCCATGCTTCACTTGGGGGCATGCAACAGTCTGGGTGGTACGCTTTTTTGGGGGCTTCTCCACACCGTAACTCTCCCGGATGTGGGGAGAAAACAGTAAAGGTGGACTCATCAGAGAACAATACATGTTTCTAATTGTCCACAGCCCAAGATTTGCGCTCCTTGCCCCATTGAAACCGACGTTTGGCATTGGCAAAGAGTGACCAAAGGTTTGTCTATAGCACCCCGGCCGTGTATATTGACCCTGTGGAGCTCCGATGGACAGTTCTGGTGGAAACAGGAGAGTTGAGGTGCACATTTAATTCTGCCGTGATTTGGGCAGCCGTGGTTTTATGTTTTTTGGATACAATCCGGGTTAGCACCCGAAAAATCCTTTCAGAAAGCTTCCTCTTGCGTCCACAGTTAATCTGTTGGGTGTGGTTTTGTCCTTCTTGGTGCTATGCTAACATTAACCCTGGATACCGTGGCTCTTGATACATCACAAAGACTTGCTGTCTTGGTCACAGATGCGCCAACAAGACGTGCACCAACAATTTGTCCTCTTTTGAACTCTGGTATGTCAGCCATAATGTTGTGTGCATTTCAATATTTTGAGTAAAACTGTGCTCTTACCCTGCTAATTGAACCTTCACACTCTGCTCTTACTGGTGCAATGTGCAATCAATGAAGACTGGCTACCAGGCTGGTCCAATTTAGCCATGAAACCTCCCACACTAAAATGACAGGTGTTTCAGTTTCATTGTCCAACCCCTGTAGATGAGCCTAAACGCAGATATTAACATAATCAGCTGGCCATCACAGTAGAAGTGTGTCGGAGTTGTTGGCAAACAATGCCATGTTTTATGCTAGTGAAGACAGAACAACAGTAATACGTCATTTAAATAATCAGTACATCACACCAGATATTTTGTACTTTTTGTGTTGCTGTAGTTGTGACAGTTAGTTTTAAAGAAGAATATTGATATGATGCACCTTATTTTCCATTCTTATATTTTTGTTCACATTAAAACATAGATTGAGCGATGCTAAGTAAAGCTTAATTAGAATATTTGACAATTACACCTAAGTAGTTTTCTATGACCATAGAGATTTTTTGACTGACTTTTGACAGTTTGACATGCAGTTCAGAGCATGGCTCATATCATTTAATTTCCAGGTTTCCCTGAAAGAAACTTGGTTTTTGGCCTCCCTCGACATGAAAGGTAACATTTGGAATGCACGACGTCTTTGCTCAGTATGTATGCTTAGGGCTACAAATAAGAAGAAAGGCCTGTCTTCTATGTCCACTGCCCCTTCACATTTTGCTAATTATATTAATCTGAATGCATTAAATAAGCACAACCTCTTTAGCATTTCATTTGCATAAAATGCATTAAAATTACATACTGACACTACAAAAACAACACGATTGGCAACCCATTTAATGAAGTTGTTAAAGTGTTCACACATATTGCTGCCAGGTCTGTCCCAGGAAACCAACCTATTCAGATTAACTCCACAAAGTCTGGCAATACGAGAGTTCAAACGGCCAGCCAGAAATAAACCAGACACTTTTTGATGGCTTCAGGAAAAAGCCAGCCGCGGTTCAGCTATCTTTATCTGGGAGGTTACAAAGGAACCCAGAACAGCATCTATTGTAATGCAGGCCTCAGTAGCCTCAGTTAAGTTCAAAGTTTCATGATATAACAAATACAAACCTGGAAAACTGTAATATTTTCCAGAACACCAAATCACTGCTGAAGAAAACAAAAAACACAACGGCTGTCTCACATTTCTCAATAAACATGACCTTAGTCAGGTCATTTTTGGTTGAAACCCTTCAAATGTGCTGAATTAAATGAGAAGAAGAAGAAAAGCTGGCCAAAATTCCTCCATGGCAATTTAAAAGAACATTTGTCACAAATTCTTGACAGCAGTTGTTGCCACCAAAAACAACCAGCAGGTTTAGGGGTCCATTCCGTTTTCTTATATGTCAGGTTAGTTCGGATAGCTTGTTTTTATTTATAAATAAAATCATCATCTCAAAACTACATTTTTCTATTTACTCAGTTATTCTTGGTCAGAACGTATTGGGTTGATGATCTAATTGTGACAAACAAGCAAAATTTGTGGGGGGCAAAAACTTTTTCACGACACCGTGCAACGGTTAAGGCTAGATAGTTGGTAGCTACTGTTTAGTCCTGTTTTCTTATGCTCATTATTTTAATCTTTTAAAAATTTAGTTTCACATATGTTGTATTTCCATTGATATGCAGAGAATTAGGAATTTTACAAGGACATATTTGGTTTGTACTACATTACTCTTAGCTTCTACAGTACAAGACAAGCTACAAGGGCGAATGACAAACTAGCCTACTGATGACCTCCGCAGGCTTCATTGTTCACTCAATCGTTGCCTTACAGGTCGCAGCAGTCTGCCAAGTCTCTCAGCAGGAAGTAGATATAAATATAGTGCCTGAAAAGCTTTATGCATGATTACATCTGCTATTCACAGTCACGGAGGAACTCACCTCAGTTCATGACTTCACTGTCAGCTTAGTGGCATTAGGCCATCGTCATGATGGAATGATGTTTGCACCTTAAGGTGACCATTACCATTACTTAATGGCTCCAGTTCCATGTAGTGGTTATGTTTAAAAGCTGGCAGATGACACTGAAGGTCAGAGGAGTGCCTGTGCTTTTCAGACTGGTTTATGTGCAGGAAAAGCCTATTTCAACTGTTCTTAGTGCTTAAATTTGATCCTAATAAAACATTAGTCTTCATGGAGTGGGTGAAATGTAAATAGCCATTCCATACAGATTTGCTGTACTTTTTAAAATCTTTTCTATAAAATCAAAAAGAGATTTTATTAGAAACGGTTCTATTCAGAATATCAGACGGTTATGTTAGGGTTAGGAGATACTGAGTACGTAGAGTTAGTGTTTTTTATTGCAATTTCTGTTTGGTCCTAATTTCATGGCTATGACTGTGTGACGCTGTCGCCATTTGTTGGAATTACTTTTTGATCATTGTTAGTGTCTCTCTAAGCCATCATGTTTTTCAGGAATGCTTTTTTGGAGCTAGTAACTTTGTTAAACAGTTAACTATACAGTTTAACTACTATTTGGTACTTATTTTTTATGAATATGTATGTTCAAAGGCCACAGACAAAAGTGAGCTGCTTGCCTGTGGAACGTCAAACTCACTGATTCCAAGAATCCCTTGATTTTTGCTTTCAGCTTGCAAACCCATATCGTTTAATGAGGGCCGAGGGTTTGGGCTGTATTTTTTTTAACATCCACTCCACAGTCAGTGACTTTCATCAGAGTGAATTTCAGTGTGAGAGTTTATAGAAATTGGGAAAAGAGCAAGAAAAGCCAGACTGATGAGGTGAAAAAAGTTAAAGGTTAGGATATAAGAGGAAAAGAAGAAATGGAGTGTGTGGGTTGGGATGGTAAAAAGTATGGTTGCCAGGGCTACAGTGAGGGTTGTGACCCTTTATATCAATCTGTCCATTTGGAGCATATTGCAGACTAAGAGGATTGAGTTTTATGGAGATGGATTTCATTTGCTGAAACACTTTGTTTCTCTGACTCTATCACACTGAATCTCCCTCCACCTTCCTACTCTGGAAATTGCTGAGGCTTTTCCCCTATCTTTGTCATTGTGGTTTATGTTAAGTTTTGTGGTCATCTCTGAGGATTTCTTATTTTTCCTTCTCTTTTCACTTCATTTCACTCCCCTCTCTGTCTCTTGTCTTTTCCCTTCAGGATCAAAAAGACGCCATTTGCATAAAGTCAATCTGACATAAATCACATAAATAAGACTGCAATTTGTACTGTGTGTCAGGATTTTTTTATCCGTCTCCACATTTTTTTCAGAAGCAACACGAAGGCTGTCACAGAGAGGGCTAAATTGGCTCAATCTTCTTGTGACACAATTTTCTCTCTTAATCTGCAACATTGCGCATTGTAGATTGAGATTGTGGCTCATGTGGATCTATGTAATCCACTCAAATGTGGAATTTTCTTTTTACTTTAAAGTAGGTGTGAAAATAGGATCTAATATGTTAGGTTGCAATATTTTTCTACAGGACAATAAAATAAAGAGGGAATTAGCAAATATTGGCAGTAAAGTAGTATTGCTGAGTTTATTCATTCCTGTATTCTTGTACATAATGTTAAAATGCAGTATTTAGCACCAAAATAAAATAATGACCAGAATTACAGCGAGTACAAAATTTTATTAAGGAACTTCACACAATTGATAAATCCTAGTTCATAAAAGCTTTTACAATCGCTAACAAGGATGTATAATCTTTGATGATGTGTGGTAGGTTAGGAGTCTGCCGGGCCATTAAGATGTGTTTAATATTAGCTACTGAAAAACATCAAATAAAATGTATTTATTCAAAAAATAGAGGATTTTCCCTTTCTTTATATTACTGAGTATATACTTCTTCCTCTTGCCACCACCTTAATCATAAACTCTGGGGCACAGTCAAATGACCACTTCAGCTAACATGTGCCTGACACTTGTACCTTTGCACTAATGTTTAGGGTGTTGTACATATACTGCCTAGGATCTAGCAGATTCCCAACAGATATGGAGTCAGATTGAAATGGAATGCTTAGCACAAGGAGCTTCATCATTTGGGGGATGTTGGAGTAGAGCCACTGCTCCTCCTCATCTGAAGTTGTCAATTGAGATCCTTTGGGCATCTGATTAGGCAAGAAGTTCTGGAGTAGAACTCGAACCAGCTGAAAGAAACATATATATCCCTTCTGGTCCAGAATTTCGTGGGATTTGTCAGAAAGAGCTTGTAAATGTGTTTCCTTGTGGACAGTTAAGTCCACAAGGACTGTTTCTATCCTGAACTTCTTTAATCTCACATCAGCTAAACTGAAGAAATTGGATAGATGGATTTGTTGGGAATTAGCTATTAGATTACATAGAATTACGTTGCAAAAGTACTACGATAACTGCAAACTGTTGTTCGGACTGGGGCCAATCCCCAAACAAATTTTCCCATCTTAGGCCAGTTTATGTTTATTGTAGGTCATGCAAAAGTTTCATTATTAAAATGTATATTATTATACTTATGGATGTTGACAGCATTGCTTTATCTTCCACTTTTTGCATCTGTTCCAAGAATTTCAACTCAACACTGTACCAGTATAAAAATACTTTCATAACACAATCAATTTGTATAATGAAGACCCTGTAGGATGTCTAACATGCCAAGAATACTTCGCAGTCTAACAAGGGAGCAAATGCTAAATGTCAGTCAATCTTTCATTCGCATAACCTCTGCTTCCTCTGTTGATCATGCACACATTTGCTTTCTTGTTTTCCTGTGTACGGATTTAAATAAATTTTTTATGTATGCAAGTGTGCGTGCCTGTGTGTGTGTGTGTGTGTGTGTGTGTGTGTGTGTGTGTGTGTGTGTGTGTGTGTGTGTTTGTGTGTAAGTAGAATCCTTAGCTAAGCCTCTTAGTAATCACATCATGTTAGCATCCTGCCTTGGTTTAGATGCTGAGGGTAAAGACAGTTAGTGTGTGTGGATGGGTGTCTGTGTGTTTGTGAGGGTACCAGGTTAATATGTCACTCAGTTGGAGGTTGTGGTAACAGCTGATTTTTGGTGACACCCCACACTGCACCGGCAGCATCACTCGCTGTGTCAGTGTATTTCTGTGTGTGATTGAGATCCAGCCAAACCTCCAACCCAGGGCGAGTCACTGTGGAAATAGCCTCTCTCTGCATGGAACGATCGTCTGCATAATGTCTCCACTGTAGGAGCCCCACACACATACATGGTCAAACACTGAAAACAGACAGTTTTGGGTCATTAATCTGTGTAAGTCTCACTCCCTTAGCCTCCCTACCCATGCTCCTCTGTCCTCACTCCCTCTGGCAAAGTCATGGCTATCCTCCTTGACCAACACACTGATGTTTTTTTTAATTTAATTTAATCTTTTTTACTATGTGTTTACTTCCTGTCTGTTCCTGTAGGCCTGGCGTGCCTTCACACCTAATCTGGCAGTATGAGTGCATTGTAAGTGAGTTAGCTTATGTAGAAACATGCAAAGGCAGAGGTGTGACGCAATAAAACAGAACAAACATTTTTATTTGACTGCCAATATCAGGATTGCAGCAAGACAGCCAATGAAACTCACTTGTGAATACTGTTGTACTTGTTTAAAGTAAGCTATGTATTTGGAGTTTTTCATGCTTCTTGAACCTCATTGCCCAGGGCCTGTATTGAGTAGACTCCAAAATAAATTTGACTTCAAAGTTATTAGGATGATAACATAGTCAAACAGTTTTTTATAAGTGCAAGCCTTGTGCAGCTCAATTATCTCCTGTATAAGAGTTATACCCGAATATTGTTCTATTCAAGATATTTTTTTTACTAACTGACATGTCAAATTTTAATAATGCTTTTCTTAAACAAAAAAATGTGACACTAGCAGTGCTATTGACAAAAACAACTAAGCACTTAAAAGAAAGGGCTCCATTTATGTAAATTGGTACACATGCAGATCCGTTCAATTCCATGCCTTCAACACTTGGTTGGGGCTCCTTTTGCATGAATTACCGTATGGGAAGAAACTTGTGCTATCAGAAACTGAATTTGAATTTCTAAGACTAAATCTGTATTTGCGTAATTTGAAATTAAATGCATTGATTTGAAACTGAATTTAATGGTTTGAAACTGAATTTATTGGTTTGAAACTGAATTAATTTGCACTGAAAATGTATTTCGTTGTTTTGAGAATTCAGTTTGCCTACTTTCCCTTTCAGTTCTAAAATTCAATTTCAGTTCTAAAATTCAGTTTTTTGTGTCACACATCCGGGTCCTTGAGGATAGCCTTAGATTAATCAAACACAGATTCATCGATTTACATTTCACATCAGGTTAAACTTCCTCTACAGCATTTTGAGCTGGAGCAGTGCAGCTACATGAGCTTAGTCATGTAAACAAATGATGGTCAAACAGCAACACTTATGCTACCTGTAGCTATTAGCTAAACAGATCAGCATGGTGCCGCCGGTGTTATGGCGGTCCGCGTTTCCCCTGCCTTTACCTCAGCGTAACTTATGTTGACTAGCAACAGTGATAGCGTGACGCACAGAGCTTTGAAGCCGAACAAATGGAGCCCTGATGGCTCATTTTCTTGTTTTATAATCTTGTTTATTATTCAGCCATTTAAATTGTTAAAGTTTTGTGTTCATAGATTAAAAAATATAACAATCTATTTGTAAATCTATTTGTAAAAATGTAACAATTTAAACACTAACATATAAACTTTAGGAACAACATTTATTTATCAGTTTATTTGTAGAGCATGAAAATAAAAACACCAAACATCAACATTAGATATCATCTGACTGAATTATATCTGTGTTTAACTTCCATCCATTGGGGAAACCCAGTAGGAGCTTGAAAACAACGTGCCGGGAGTCAGCTGTTCTCTCGGGGTTTATCGCACCTCGACCCCCCGGTCAGCTGTGCGCTGGCGATGTGAGCCGGCTGTGAGCCCGGTGTCAGGGCAGCAGAAGCGGACGCCCCGAACACATCGGAGCACGTGTAGAATTAAGCGAAATCTTGATAAACCGAGCAGATATTTCAGGTTTACACAGCTACATTCTAGTCTAAAAACAAGTTAATTTTGTTTCACAGAAAGCGCAATATATCCAACTTTATTCACAGCTTTTCCCTCTCCTCCATGCTTTGCTACTTCCGTTAGCACAATCTACTTTGACCCGCAATGAATCATGGGATAGAGTGGCCCACGAAGGATACACCGGACCCATCCTTCATATCTGGAGAAAAGAAGGACGCATTTGTCGGCCCTATTTGGAGGAGCCTGCGAAGTTGTAGACTTCATTGCCTCACAATGACGTAATTGGCCAACAAATGCGTCCTTCAAAGAATGCAGCCCCTCAATTTGGACACAGCAATAGTAAATGACATCCGTGAATCGGTAAATCTGTGTTTAATTAATCTAAGGCTATCCTCAAGGACCTGGATTTGTGACACAAAAAACTGAATTTTAGAACTGAAAGTAAAAGTAGTGAAACTGAATTTTCAATTCAACAAAATACATTTTCAGAGCAAATGAATTCAGTTTCAAACCATTAAATTGAGTTTCAATTAAGTGAAGTTCATTTTCAAACCAATGCATTTAATTTCAAATTACACAAATACGGGTTCAGTCTGAGAAATTCAAATTCAAATTCTGATGGCACAAGTTTCTTCCCATATTACTGCATCAATGCGGCGTGGCATGGAGGCAATTAGCCTGTGGCACTGCTGAGGTGTAATGGCATCTCAGGTTGCTTTGATAGCGGCCTTCAGGTCATCTGCCTTGTTGGGTCTGGTGTCTCTCATCTTCCTTTTGACAAAACTCTATGGACTTCAGGTCAGGCCTGTTTATGGGCCAACCAAGCACAGAAACACCATGGTCATTGGACCAGCTTTTGGTACTTTTGGCAGTGTGAGCAGGCGCTGGAGTCCTGCTGGAAAATGAAATGACCATGTCTATAAAGCTTGTCAACCGAAGAAGGCCCAAATGATCAAAAATCTCCTGATAAATGGTTGCGTTGACTGTGGGCTTCAGAAAACACAGTGGACCAACACATGGCAGCTGTGGAAACGTCTGAATGAAATGCAAACTTTAAACTCATCTGAAAAAAGGACTGTGGACCGCTGAGCAGCAGTTCAGTTATTTTTCTCCTTAGCCCAGGTATGATACGTGTAGACCATGTGTAGGACTCATCTGTGTGTAGTTCCTCTTGATGCAGTCCAGCCTCAGTGCACTCCTTGTGAAGCTCCTCCAAAGTCTTCAATGGAATTTGCTTGACAATCCTCTCAAGGCTGCAGTTATCACTGTGCACCTTTGCACATTTTCTTACTATACTTTTTCCTTTCACTCAACTTTATATGAATTGGATACAGATTTCTGTGTACAACAACTTCTGTAGCAGTTACTTTTTATGTCTTACCCCCTGATGGAGCATGTCAGTGAGTGTCTTCTGCACATTTGTCCAGTCAGAAGTCTCCCCGATTACTGAGTGGCGTACTCACACTGAGAGACCATTTAGAGCCTCAGGAAACCTTTGCAGCTGTTTCAAGTAAATACATAAATGAATGTCTAAATAGAGTAAAAGGTAATTGGGGTTTATCAAATGGTCTAACCAAACATTTCAACGTCTTGTTTGGGCTGAATCTGTCCAGCACGTCCAGGCTATAAAAATACCTTTGGGTTAAAAAGAATGAGATTTTGGCTGCTTTGCTTCCTCAAGATCTGGAGGACTCACCATAATTGAGGGATTCAGGAATTTTTTCTCCCACAATTTTCCCTTGCAAAAGAAGGCCCAAACCAGTATAGGACCTTACCCCCAATCACACTTTGGTTATAAACATGCCCGATCCAAAACCCCAAAAAAGAAAGTAAGGCCCCCTTAATATTAAGAAAATAATAATAATAAATAAGGTTTTGCCTAGTAAAAGTCTGGACTTTAATCCAATTCAGAAACTACAGTACAGTAATACATTCAACAGCACCATTAATTTAGATTCCGACTCCTACTTCTGTCTGGAGTGAAACTCATATAAGTATGCAGGGCAAAAGAGAAAAGAAAACTCTCCAAAGCACAATTACCCTGCTTAGTTTTCCTTCCATTTACTCGACATTTCCCATTTTTAGGGTGGGGGTGGGTTTGTTTTGCAAAGGGAAATGGGGGCCAAAAGTTGGGGGAAAACAAAACCCTTTTAAAATTTATGTCACAAAAGATGGGAAATCAAAATATCCCATTTAAACCAGGGGCTTTGCCTTTTTTTTATGCCCCTGGGTTTTATGAAGGGGATATTTTAAAGCTGTTTTTAAAGGAGTTATGTAATCCCGGGAAGGATGGAAATTCATTTCCCCTAAACATACTGTGTACAGTATTGTCCTCTTTTTTCCTCTCCACCCTTGCAAAAAAAAAAAACTGCTCAAAATCTGAAGCTGTACCTGACTGTGAAAGCCAAACCTATTTCTACATGTGGCTCTCAGTATAATTATTAGTAAGTGAACTAATTTTAAATATATGTAGGTTCCTATAAAACGGTAAAGTTTCTTGATGCTTAAGGGCTGTAAGAGCTTCAGAGGTTTAAAACCGTGAAAAACAAAGTCATGTCACACCCACATTTCTCTTGGGGTTAAGGGAAAAAAAAACCCACTGTTTTTTAACACCTTGCTGGGGTTTTTATTGCAGACCATTACAAAAAAACCATTTAAAATAGTCAAAATGCAACATTTTAAAAAAAATAGGCAATTCAGAGAGGGGTATTGTCGTGGCATAATTCTTGCACTGGGGAGGCCAAAGACCTCTTTTTCTTTTTCCCATTACATTTATCAGTTTAAGCACCCCCCCAGAGGCAAATCCCACTGTTGTTGGAAGGAGACAAGGAATTACTTCCTTTTTCAAAATTTGGGGTTTACCCTTCCTACTGGGGCTGAATTTTTTATTATTATTGTGAATCATATGGGGTTTTAAACACCCCCCCAACACACACACCCCGGCCCCCCAACCCCACAAACCCCGGCCCCCCAACACACCCCACACCCAACAAACACCCACACACACACTAGGGAAAGGGGAAAAAGCCTCCCTGTTTTTTTTACGGGAAAAAATCAAGACATTATAAGTTTGGAAAATTTTTGCACCCCAGGGGCATTGGGCCTGGCCTGGGTTTTTTTTGGGAAATTGTGTTAAAAATAAATTTCTCCACCAGACAAATTGATAGACATTCTTTGAAGAGGAAAGGGAAAAAAAAAAAAACGGGGCCCAGGGGAATCATAAAGGGGGCCCCCTACAAAATGTAAAAGCTTTTTGAAAAAGGGTTTTTAAAATTCGAAAACACAAGTATCCAAAAAGGAAGTAATTTATGGTAACTTTAAATTTAAATTTATAACTTATCCTAGCAGCCAAAAATTAAAATAACAAACGGGGCATTTTAGGGTTTTTTTCCAATGATGACTGTGGTTGGGCCCTCTTTTTATGAAAAACAATTTACCCTTAACCGGTATTTATCTCATTATTCAAAATTTTGCCAATGTTTGGTGTAATCGAAAAACGTTTTTTTTCATACGTCTTTTTGGAAATAACATCTGCATATCGTGGGAATCTGGTAAATGGCCCAATTGGGTTGCAACACTGGAAACGCCATTTTTGGCCAAAATCCCATAAATTGTGGTGCTCCGGCATGTCAAAGGTCATTTAACCAAAAAGCCCCGGGAAATTTTTTTTCCGTCCCCTGTCTGTCCATGCAGCAGACTACAGCCGAAATGCAAGGCTAGGAATTTTTTCACATGCAAAATTTTCCGGGCCCCCTGGCCAGGTTTTTTTATTTTAAATAAAGGGAAAAGCCGGAGAATCCAATGGGAAAAGAAATTTGGGGGGGGAACAATTAACTAAACATCATTTTTTTCCCTGCTTTTAAAAACAAAAATGCAAAATTCCCTTGTGGGGCTATTTTAAAAGGTTCTTCCCGATCTCAAAATGTAAAAAAAGGGCAAATGCACTAAAATGGAAAATTTACTAAATTTTATATTTTCACCTTTCCGCCCATCCAACCACTTTTAAGCCCTCCCCCTATAGCCCCACATTCACCCTACCCAAACTTCTAGTGTTCATACTTCATCACCGATGCGGGACGTAGACAACTTGAGGTTAAATTGCTATTTGCTAGTATTTTGAAAATCTCATTTGGTGAATTGTTTTATGAACATTAAAGCCTCCTCTTGTGATGGATTCAGGAAAAAAAACAAACACAATTGTGTGATGTTAGAGGCGGAGAAAAGACACCTCGTCTCAGCAAGAGAATAAAATAATAATGGATCATAAATCACACCCTTCTTCCAAGACAAAAGTGTCAGCAATACAATGTTGTGTGAGTAGACCTTTGGTTTATTCTACAATTCTTTGAGAAGTCATGATGGTTTAATCTCTAACATCTACTCAACCCTTTGCTGTCTTTCATGTTGGAGGGTCATATTTATGACATCGCCAATAATTTGTAAATTTGTTGCTGCAGCTGCTATTCTGATGGCCGAAACAGGTTGTTGTTGAATCAATGAAAATTACACAGTGAAAGCTCTTTTCACTAATGATTTTACACAGCAGAGCTATGTTAGAGGACGCAGGGTCATAAACAGTGATCATTTGTATACAGTAACTGGAAAAAATGCCTAAGGAAGAAGCTGCAGTGTAAATGAAGTGTGGTGGTGAGGTGGTCCATAGGAAATTGTTATAGAAGGAGACAACATGAAACAGACTTCTTAAAATACATTTATGGACCATCATAAGCTTTTTTCTGATGTTCAGTTACTTAAGTTATTGAATGCAGGATACAGTGACACAGACTGTAAAGAAATAACTTTCAGACAAGACAAGGTGTCATCACAATTAGGCTGGATAAGATCCTTAAAAGATCCCTGTGGGGAAACGTAACAGGACGCCATTACAGGATACATTACCCATAATTCATAGCAGGGAAAAAAGCAGCATATCTAAAAATAATATTCATTATAATATCAGTATTCTCTTAATTCACTTAAGTATATCACACACAATGAAAAAGTACGTGAAGTGCAGATTTCACAAGGTGATTGGCCTGTCTTTCCACAAAAGACTGTGTGGGCTTTTTTCTTTCTCAGAACCTTTCAAAAAGTTCATTTCCTTTTTCTAATATTTGAAATTATGACTATTGATTTAATAATTAATATCACCTTTGGGCCAAGACGGGTGGAAGAATAAGAGTAAGGGGCTTGTAATTGAGACACATTAGGATAGACCCAACTGAGGAGAGAGAGGGTAAGTGAACCAAATGGTGCAAACTTTCAATCCTGAATTAAAAAGGCTTTGAGAAGCTTTTCACCCACACAGGTCATGTGAAATAGTGTTTGAATAATCACTGAAGCCATGACAGGTAGTATTACATACATTTTATTCTTTTGCATCCTTTTCTTCTTTATGCAGTCAGGTGAAAGGATCTCCGATCCGACCTTTTCACACAGCGCTGATCATAGATTTCGGTTTCTCAAGCCCAGAAGTCTAGTAATATCTCTATAGAAAGCCTTAGTCTAACTCCTTCAATTTTCTGTTTATCAGTGTAAGACCTTTAGGTTAAAACTGTTAGAGAAGACATTACCAGACAGCAAAATATAGTGTGATGTACGTAGAGCTTTTCATTAGTCATTTCATAGGCGTCATTAAATATCTCACTAATGGCACAAAGCCAGTTCTAACCCAGAGATCTCTTATGTTTAAAAACATTCCCAACAGGGAACTTGTAACTCATTTTATATACATCAACCTCACATGATGGAAAAACCCATACATATATCATAGAAAAGTAGTGCCTCTGCAGTGCATGCCTCAGCCACAAGAGCCTGGCATCTCCTCCCCATGCTGGTCACCAGCTTCGTCACACAACGTTGGATATGGCGTCCCATTCCTCAAACAGCATTTCTTGCCAGTCGGCCAGTGTGGCTGTGTTGGTTACTCTGGAACAAACAGAGCTTTTTCCACAAGTGCTCAAAGGGGTTGAGGTCAGGAATTCAGAGAGACAATTCCATCATTTCCACTCTCAAATTCTGGAGATAAACTCTGATAAACTCTATTCTTTGGGGTGAGCACCGACATCTTGGAATTCAGCCCCTAATAACCCTGTCACAATATTGCAGAAGATCCTTTCATTTTAAGCCTGCTGGAAAACGATGGATGATTTCATAGGAAAATAATACTCCCACATCTTCCTACGCATTTAACTCTGCAGCGTACACAGTTTGGTCACGCTATGAATCAGCCTCCATAGATTTTGTGGACATGTCGAAATATTTCATCACATGAGGGTCACAGTTCTTCACATCATGTACATTAGTGGTGCACATGTGTATCAGTAGTGCTGTATCGTTTATCACAACTGTGACACAAATGTTTCAGCCGTGACCCAATAATAACATCACTTAATCGCACACTAACCTGTGCAGATGCTTTTACTCACCATGGGACAAAGGATCCTGGAAGCTGAAAGTGAAACTTCGGTCAACACTTGATTAATTTGACTAATTATTATTAGCTACTTCAGGTACACTCAGAGTATAAAGGTTTAATTCCCGGGATCAATTTATTCTTATTGTGGAATAAAAAAATAAAAAAAACAAGATGGTGATGTCACAGAAAAGCTAGAGAACCAACTCAGTGATATAAAATTAACACTTTATGACTTCTCATTTTATTTTTACCCACCTTACGGATACAAAAAAATAGCTAACTTTGACTCCTTTTCTCTCAGCAACTGCATCCACACCAAAAAGTGTTATCAGTTGGTAATGGCATCCCACATTGCCAGAATTGCTACACCATGTTTAAAAGTGAGGGTGCAGACACGTTTCTGCTCCCCCATTTTTTTGATCCGATGAAATTTGAGTTTGCTTTACAGTCTAATAAATTTACGAAGTTTTTTTTTTCAATTATCTGTATATTTTATTTAAACTAGCAAGCAAATATACGTATATTAGAAATGAGTTTAAAATTATACCCTTCTCCTCTGAGTTGGTTTCATCCACCTCACCCCATATGCCACTGTGTGATTTGGAAATTAAAGTCACTTCATCTCAACGTGATCTTTTCAGTCTGACAGATTACATCCATGGAGAGGAAAGGTAAAATGAAGACAGTCTGAGTCAGCTTTTTAAGTTTTATAACAGCTCTGCATCCCTCTCTAACTTACCATAAATCGTATAAAATACAGCTGAAAACCTTTCACGGCATTGCAGGTGTAGCTTGCAGGTAGCTCAGACCTGGAGCTAAGCTGAAACAAAGGCCCGCCGGG
>JAHHUM010000768.1:0-98751 GCA_036173005.1 Crenichthys baileyi | reverse complement strand
AAAAACCTTATTTTTAACACTGAGAAAAAGCAGACGTTGCCTATGGACGATTTTGTAACAAAGAATAAATGTCTGAAACACTAAAAGAAATGTAAGCTTTGATGAGGAGAGGTGACAGGAACAGCATCTCCAGAGTCACTTTTGCACATTGGTAAAATGTTAATCATAGGCAACAGTTTTTAATATTTGGCTCTAATAACCTTAGCAGTGAATTCCCTGATGAGGTTTCATGGAGCTGAGATGAGAGAGAAATGAGGACATTATTTTCACTGAGCTCCTACATCTTTTCCGGCTGTTCCATCACCTCACTGTTTTATCTGTAACATAACCATTAGTCTCGGATCGGTTTCTAATATTCAAATATTCACCCTGTACTTGATTTTCAAATATTCACCCTGTACTTGAAAACTTAAATATAGCACTGAATTGTCAACCGAGCCACCCATAGTCCTCCATCAGCAGTTTCACTGAGCAGAGCTAGGCGGGACTCTGGAGCTAGATGCAGATCTAGATGCGTTTAGTGGAATGTTTTATAGCTGTATGTACGGAGTCAGGTCGTCATTTAGAAAGATATTGTACTGCTCTCTCTATGTGTTATACTCCCAAGTGTTAACATAGATAAACAGCCAGCCAAATTCCTTTTTTTAAGAGCCAGGAAAGTGAGCGTGCCTACTCTTTTAATTCGTTTGAAATCAACAAATGGTACAGGATGATGGCGTAGAATAGGAGTGAAACTATAAAAAAACACAAATAATACTCCCATAAGATTTCCATTTTGACAAGATTTTCCATTTAGGTAAATACATAGTGAAGCTACAACAAAAGCTACAACAGAATGACTATATAACCTAATAAGGTAATACAATCAGCTTCAAATCCACAAATATTAAGAGGTGCATTTCCAAATAAACATTACTATTTACAACCATTGCTTTCTGAAGTATTTGCATAAAAGATTGCTTTGAATTCACCAGGATTAACAGTTGCATGCTCTCTCCCGCTGCACAATTCAAAAACATCCTGATCTTCCTTAATGGTGTGCAAGTTAGAAAACATTTACTAAACTATTATGGATCATATTTTGCCGATATTAACATGAAATGCCCCAAAAATGTGGGTCATTTTTCTATCGTACTGTTGAAATTAATTACATTAACCATGTCATTATATACTTTTTAAGGTTAAAGAATGGGTTTGCTTTGTGATATATGGAGGGCATTTGGCAAATAGTAAAAATTGAATTAGTAAAAAAAAATATATAGAACAAATTTTGTATTTTATTTTATATTTTATAGGACTCTTGGTTTAGGCATCTCATTGATGGCAGGCAGTGTCAGTTTCTTGGTATTTGTAAGTTTTACAAATAGCATTGTTTATTTTTTTTAGTTGGTCAACTTTAAGGTCTATTTGGCATTTGTGCCTTTTGTTTACTTTTGTTTGTAAGTTGTAAATAAATTTAATCACCAGGATTTGGTCATCCCTACCCTAGGTTGGACCTTTGGACATGAAGTTTAAAGTTTGACAACCTCCGCTCTTGTGTCTTTTTCTACACCGTCATCCCTGTCCCATCTGACAGAACTTGCTACTATTGGTCTTCCTTCTAAGTAGCTTATTGCTAGCTTTGATGGTGACTGCATTGCTATATCCTTATTTATAAGTCTCGTTGAATAAAAGGGGTCTACCGAAAGGAATAAAATGAAACAAATGCCACAGGCTCTACTTTGGCCTGCTCCAATCCACTTTGCCCGTTTTGCGACCATTTCCATTACTGGCTTTTCTGGCCTGGAACTGGCCTGATGGTCTCTGCTCATCAGCAGGTCCCATCAGGGCTAAGCAGGGCCGAAATGTGATGTGACTATACTGCTGTACACTGATGGGCCATGGGCATTGTCAGCAGTATGTCAGCGGCATTAGAAAGTGTATGGTGAGGTAGCGGAGAGAATGACGACATGGATTTTCCCGCACACGGGGGTGCTGGGAAAAGTTCCAAAAACTCAAGAGCAACTAGTAAAATATCAAGGAGCACAATGGCTGAAACGGGTCAAACCGAAAGCAGTGGCTCTACATCATCAGGGAGGTCTGGACTCCAAAACCTCACTGTTTTAAAAAGAACAGGATGTGTGACGGTGAGCGTATATTTTACTTTGCACGACACGATGCTGACGGCTGTCAATAGAAACACAACAGGTTTCATGCTGAGTAGAGCGAGGTAGGGCAAAGTGGAGCCGTGCTGTGCTGGAACTGAATGGAAAAGAAGCACAAGTGTATGACTAGAAAAGAGCTGTATAAATTCTGTTCATTTGCCATTTAAAAATTGTTCTTAGTCAAATCATCACTTTCACTGCACCCATCTAGGAGTCTATTTTAGGGATTCTTTAAAGACAAATATATAAGACTTAATTTTTCTCCTTGTCTACTCTACCCATTTGACCATAATGCCTATGTGACATAAATTGTATCATCTGTACCCCCAGACTTTGATTACAATCCAAGGGCATTTTATTGCCTCACCAGTATTCCTTTCATGGAACACCGTGGGTAGGTAGTTTTCACTGCCTTTTAGTGAGTTCCTCATTTTTTGCTGTTTTGTTCCAACTGCCATGACTTGCAAGAGTCTTTTAAGTCACTCTGGATGAATCTTGGCCTACTATGCAGAATTGTTTTCATTCAGTTACACTGAACCATTTCTAACCATAAATGGCCTTTTTAAGATAATCTTTATCAGAGTTTAGTCCGGACTTTAACTAGGCCAATTCAGAATTAGACATTCTCCTTTAGAATTTTCTGGTAGAGAGCAGAAGGTAAGGTACCATCAATTACAATAGGGCCATCCAGATCCTAAAGTAGCAAATCATGTTTGAGTGTCAGTATGATATTCCTTTTTCTGAAATTCTTTGTTTTACACCAGATGTAATGCAACACAAACCTCCTACACAAGGCTTAACAGATGTGCAGTTCTTGGACTGTTGACTTGCAGCAAGAAGCGCCTGTGTTCGCATCTCAGCTTGGGGTCTTTTTGCATGGGTTAAGCATGTTTTGCCTGTGCATGCATGGGTTCTCCTTGGGAACTCCAGCCTCCCCCAAATAGTCCAAAAAGATGCATGTCGTAAATTGGAGACCAAGTTATTTTTGGTCAGCGGAGGTGTTGGTCTTGAAACTATCCTATTAATGCCATTTTTGCCCTGACTCTTCTTGCATTCTTGAGAAATAAACTCTGATCTTAACTGAGAAAAGCGAGGCCAGCAGAGTTATAGAGGTTGTTCTGTCTTCTTCTGTGACCCCCTTGATGAGTAGTGGATGAGCTCTTGAGTAATTTTGGTAGGTCAGCCACTCCTGGGACGGTTACCAACTGTTCCATGTTTCCTCCAGTTGTGGACAATGGCTCTCGTTGTTGTTCTCCGGCACCCCAAAGCCTTAGAAATGGCTCTGTAACCCCTTTCAGAATAATAGATATCAATGAATTTGTTTCTCATGCTTTCTTGAATTTCTTTATATTGAGACTGGATTGCTGCTTTTTAAAATATGCTTTGGCCTACTTCATGTGGTCAGACAAGTGAATTTTTGAATTGTGCCAGAGTGTGGCTGGTCAAACGGAGCCCAAACGTGGTGAATCGGGGTTAAGTCATGACTTAACAATGTCAGTAACTTTTCTTATCCTGCCAGGTGGGTTTGCATAGCTTCTCTTTCCTTTAAAAATGAAATCATCATTTGAAAACTGCATTTGTATTTATTTATGTTACCTCTCTCTAATATTAACAATTGCTTAGTAATTTAAAACATTTAAGGGTGACGACAAAAACAAAAAAACAGAAGAAATCTGTAAGGGGCAAATACATTTTCACAGCACTGCACATGACCAAATGAACCTCTTTGGTTCAGCTGTTGCTACTACTAAGCCTTTCTAAGAACATTTTTGATTGTCTATTCTACATGAGGAGGGCCAGCTTTAGAGAGCTGCCTACTGAGTAGAGGCTCAGTACGCAGCCAGCTTGCTTCCTTTAAAGGAAATTTCCAGCAGCTGTGTAAACCATGTGGATTTATCCAAATGCCCTATTCGTTATTCAGCAGGATGGTGGAGGGAAGAAGGAAAATACAGGCTCATGAGAGGGATAGGCTGCAGCCATTAATTCCTTCTTCTAGGCCTCCATGACACATGGCTTGTAATGTGCAGGTGATGTAAAAGATGCAGTTGGTTTCAACACTGTTGCCTGAGAGCAGTCATCTTTTCCCCACAGCTGTAATATAAATGGGACTTTCCATTCAAAATATGCAATAGAAAGTATACAAAGCATTAATGTGCACAAAGTCCCGGATATGCTCTAAACAGCTATAAATCAGTTTCAGCAAAGGCATACAGCTTTACTGTATGTTGGGTTGTTTAAGTGATGCAGTATTAAACTGTCATCTAGGAAATAAATACACAACAGGCTCTAGCTGCACGGGCCAACATCTAGGTCAGGCTCTGCCAACATGGAAATCTCTGCCAAACATTGACTTTTACCAACAAATGGCTCTGTCCCACATCCACTTGTTTGCTAGCTGATGTTCTACTCACCCAACGCACCAGCATTGATACACAGAAGGAGATCTGAGTAAATCTGTAATGTGCTTTAATTAGAAGCAACCATGTAATGCATACCTGCATGACTTTATTATTTAACAGAGTAATCAAATTAAATTCATAAAATAAATCATCTCAGGTTCATTTAATAACCATATGCTAATA
Organism: Crenichthys baileyi; assembly: GCA_036173005.1. Taxonomy (NCBI): domain Eukaryota; kingdom Metazoa; phylum Chordata; class Actinopteri; order Cyprinodontiformes; family Goodeidae; genus Crenichthys; species Crenichthys baileyi. The sequence continues at coordinate 94,025 of JAHHUM010000768.1, read as the reverse complement.
CAGAGTAAACAGATTTGTTGGTTCCCCTAAACAGAACATTAACCCCTGAATTATAGGTATATTTAACCCCAATTAGAATCACAGATACCTTTAAGCTTATGGTCAGCCATTCAGCCTATTTAAAAGGGAACAGAGGCCTGAACATGGAGCAGAGGAAGCAAAGCTGAAAGCTCAGGAACTCAGAATAAAGATTATAGATACCCATGTTAAAGATCAACTCCACCCGGCTTCATGGTCCTCTCATTAATGTTGCTAATAATGTTACAAATATGCTAAAAATATTTTGCATTATGTGCTGTTATTTCAGCTTTTAACTTTGTTCTCTCTTTTCTCTTCCTAGAAGCTACACCTGGCCTGACTCTGTGTCTACCTGTGACACCTTTCTGGAGAGGGGAATCCTCCAAGCTTCTGCTGGCAACAACCTAATGCTCACCCTCTACCGATGATCCACATGGCCCTCTCTTTTAGTGTTTAACCCTTTCTCTCTCCTAGACATGGCTACTGACTGAGCTTTTACTGTGACTAACTCTATGTGCTCTCTTTCAGACTCTAACCTTGAAAACTGGCTCAGAGTTTATCTGTTCTTTCTTTCTAGGTGAAACGACTAAAGGAGCTACATCCACTAACATTTACTTTTCCTTCCCATAGAAAGTACTCCTGGATCAGTGCTTCTTTGTTCTCTTTGTGTCTCTGCTCTGTTCTCTCTAACCCCCAGTCGGTCGTGGCAGATGGCCGCTCACACTGAGCCTGGTTCTGCTGGAGGTTTCTTCCTGTTAAAAGGGAGTTTTTCCTCTCCACTGTCGCTACATGCATGCTCAGTATGAGGGATTGCTGCAAAGTCAACGCCAGTGACTGTCCACTGTCTCTACATGCTCATCCGGGAGGAGGGAATGCTACAAATCTCTGACTGGATGCAATCTGCTGGGTTTCCTTAGATAGACAAACTTTTTATCCAATTTGAATAAATAACTGAATCTGACTGCACTGTTCAATGATTAAGATTAACTGGAATGTATGTACCTGACTTTTGTGAAGTGCCTCGAGACGACGTGTTGTGAATTGGCGCTATATAAATAAACTGAATTGAAAAAAGTTTAAGCTTCCTAGTTCTGCAGCCAACCTCCCAGGAAGTGGACACAAGAGGAAATGCAACCTAAGGTTGATCAGACTGCAGCGTGGATGATAGAAAAATAAACGAAACAAGAAACCCATCCAGAACCATCCAGAATGTATTCTAAGGCCAAGTTACGTACCTTTCTGATCCAATTGTCTGTCGCCACTAAATGGTAAAGGGTTTATTGTTCATAAGATTTTTATTTGTTTAAATATGTGAAATATTCTCAATCAATAAGCAAAGGAAATTCTGTTTTGTGTTAACTGTGGAATAAACAACAATTTAAATCATTAAACTTTTGTCAGTTTCAGGTTTGTTTAGAATTAGTTGTATACCACCTTTAAAAAAAACAATAAGAGGAGAAAAGAAATCTTTCGGAAAACATTCCTCTCCCAGTAAACTGTTAATAGCCAGTTGGAAAGAAAACTGCACTCCGCCACCTTTACCATAATGTGTTGTCCCTAAACTGAAAGAACCCAAACCAATTTTACATGCAGAAAATTTCCTTTCAAACAAGAAGCAGGATTTTACCACAATTTAGCATTTCTGGAATATCTGCCGAAGAATTTCACAATTTTTCATAAAATCCACACGCATCAGAAGAACACCCCTTCAATGCGGAAACTTAAGAAACTGACAAACGCACGAATACTTCAACTATTCTAGCAGGTATGAAGCTTTTATAAAAACTCTGCTGCTCCAGTTGCATGCTGCACATGAAATTAGCACAAAACAACCTCTTTCCTGAGAGCAGACAGCAGGGGAAACACCAGAGCATGATTACATGCACAAAGATAGGAGGAGTTCCACTGAGACCAATTTCTGAGCCCTTGGGGCAAGATGGTACTGCAAGTCCTAGACCTTTGGCACAGGATGTAACGTCTTGTGGCCATTCAGGGCAGTTTCCTGTTCAGGTAGCAGCATGTAAGACTAGAGAAAGCAAATGCCACGCAGGAGGACCTCCTGTTGAATAGGCAGGTCAGGCTTTGAATTTTGAGAGCAAGAATGTAATGACAGGAAATCTCCTCCCTCCACATAATTTAAATGAGACAGCTAATCACAAATGCACACAAGCAAGAACAGAGGGATGAATTTCTGGGTGCAAGCAGCATTTATGCTGTCAGTCAGTAGCCACAGACCTCCAAACTCCATGTGGTTTTCAGATTAGATCAAGAATATTTCATAGAGAACCTTGTGGAATGGGCTTCCACGGCCAAGCAGCTGCATCCAAGCCTCACATCAACAAAGTACAATGCAAAGCTTCAGATGCACTGCTGTAAAGAGACCACTGGACCTTAAAGCGGTGGAGAGTGTTCTCATGACTCTCTTCCCAGAAACTCAACGGACTTGGTCTAGTCTGGATTTGGCTGTTACCAAGGGAACAGTACTTACCTGACTACATTGTGTCATGTGTAAAGTTTGATGGAGGGAGGATTATGACTTGCAGCTGCCTTTAAGCAGTTGGGCTCAGCTCCTTAGCTCCACTAAAAGGAACTCAATGCTTCAGCATTCCAAGACATTTGGGACCCAACTTTGTGGAAATGGTGACATGGAGCCGTAAGCATAGCCAGGCTCGTGGTAAATGGACTATGTGTTAGATGAATATCAGTCTTAGACCAGATCAGACCCAAATCAAGAACACACGAGGAATCCTTACACTGACAGAACATATAGATAAATCATTTGAGACTTGATATTGTAGGCAGGCTGCAGCCTTCATCTGTTAACATGTGGAGTAGAGCTGGACAATATAATGAATACATTTCATGCATCAAGTGGAATGTCTGACATGACAATATTGTGTCTGAGTATAAACTTCCATAGCAACTTCCCCTTGTCTGCATCCAATTCCCTGGAAGCAGGAAGCTCGGTTTCTCTTAACACTCCTGAACGCATCAGGTGAGGGGAGAACACCATTAGAGATGTTAAGAGAACAGCAAGAGTTACTAGGCTTTCAGTGTCAGATTGTGGAATAATAAAGAAACCAGCTCTGGATCAAGCACTGGTGATCAGAAGGAGAAATTAAACAAAGGGGAGTTTTACCACAAAGTGGAGGAGAGACTACAGCTAAGGTCCATCAAAACTGATTGGGTTTAAGGAAAGATATGGTTTGGCTGATAAACTGAGAAAAGGATGATAAACTTTATTATTACTGCCTTTGTCAGACGGTGAGTGCTTTGGTCCTGAGTTTTATGCTCCGCTGTATAAAATGGCTTTCCTGTCATGTATTACTGAGTCAGCTGCTGGAATTTAGTGTTTTTGTTTTTAGCGGTTTTTCCCTTACAGCTTCTGATCTCATCTTGCTGGTGTTTTTTTCCAGTCTGTTCTTTCTGTCTGGTGTTTTGATGCTTGACATATATGTGCGCTATCATACTGTGTCAACGTCTTCAGTGTTTCTCTGTGTTTAGCAGGTAATTTATGGGTCAAAGGAATTTCTATATGTGTCAATCACAAGGTTTATTTGCAGACATGTTCACCAGTCTAATGTGATTTAGACTGCTGAACATACTGTGTCTTTAACAAGTTTGAACTGAACGTGTTAAAGATCACATCTAGTGTTGCATTGTGGGGAAAACAGTTGCAAAGTTTAATGCTTTTGTCCTGCTGTTGAAGGAGGGTGAGAGTCTGATTTACTGCTCACAGCTGCAGTAGCGTTCACCATTATTATGAAGTTGAGCAAATATCTTATTTCACGATACATGTTGTGATCCATATAAACTATATTGTGATTGTAATTTTGGGTCTCCTCACCCAGCTCTAATGGTAATCAAGAAGTGAATACAGAGGCATGTAGGCAACCAGGTTAAAACAGATGTACTCACCCACAACCATAAGTGTGAACTCAAATCCTCTTTTCACTGATTTTCTGTAGACTTGGTTGGGAAGATTTGCAAATCCCACATAGCCCTCCAAGTTCTTCTGTTGCTGCAGATTGAATTCACACACAGGTTTTACTTTTTCTCCAAAGCCAAAAACTCCAATGGACAATATTCAAACATCAGAAGGAGCTTTTTATCCAGCTGACAAATGTGTACAGTTATTAGGAAAGGGGAGAAAAACTAATCCTTACAGTTTTTATTTCTTTCATTAGGCATTTTTAACCTTCACCAGAATTCACTGAATTCAACTGTTTGATAGTTAGGATTAATTAGAATGAATGTACCTGACTTAAATCTGTATGATTCCATTGAACTGACTTTGTAAAGTGCCTTGAGACGACATGAGTTGTGAATTGGTGCTATATAAATAAAACTGAATTTAATTGCGTTAAACTTTCTCCCTGACCTGGCTGCTGTGTTCCTTCATCTTCATGATGTCGCTTGTTCTTTAATGTTTTTTAAAGAACCTCTGAGGCCAGAAACAGAACATCTGAATTAATACCAAGACTGAATTACATGCAGTCAGACTATTTACTAAATGGCGATTGGTTGCACTGGACTTATAAATGAATGGGTGAAGATGGCTGAATAAAAATGCATGGCTTATTTATAAAAAAACAACAAAGCATTAAAACCATTTATTCTTTTCCATCCACCATTACATGTTTAAACTTTTAGTAAGCAGGTTTGGGACACATAATCTGTGACCCCACTGGAATACACAGAGCAGAGTACTTACAGCTGGGTTGGAGAGCAGACGGATGGTAAGCAGGTGGCAGCGGAGGTTGGCAGGTCCAGGATACAAAACAAGAAGGAGAACAATGAAAACAATTAGAACACCACATTATATTTGTCTTGTACCCTAATTCATCCCCTCAGTAGTATGTTTCTACACACTAATAATCTGCTAATTATTAATCTGTAGAATAATATTACCTGAGCAGACTACAAACGTTTGCTTCTTTATTTGCATTGCTTGCAACCTCACATGCATGGTTTGCATATATTCTAAATAAACCTCTGCTGGGAGTTTTACCCAGGTACTCCCTGTGGATGAATACATCAGTCAGGGTCCCTTGTTTTAATGTTTTACTACTACTACTACTAGTAGTAGTAGTAGTAGTAGTAGTAGTAGTAATAATAATAATAATAATAGTGGAATACATAATATGTTGGCCCCTATGGATGGATATTGTTTAGCCAATGCTGTTTAAAGTGACTTAAACAACCCAGGGAGAGTTCTTTTGTTGAAAACACATCTGAATAATGTCTAAGTGCTCAAATGTGCTGTTTGGTTTAAAAGAAAACATTTAGATTATTTTTTAGTCCAACCACACACCTGTTTGAGAAAAAGATTGATAAGAATACATAGAAAAGCAGTGGAATATGAACTCTAGGTGAAAATACATGCAGTTTCTAAATGGTTTATGCTTTCTGGCATTTTTCATGATTTACAGACCTGTGCACCTTTTTAACCACACTGAGAACAGGCAGTTCTGCCTGACAGCAGACAGCTTCAAACTGTATCCTGTGGCTCTCCATGCTACTTCCTGTTTTTTGGTCATATTTTAAACTAAAACTGTATGCAAATACTGCAAACATGAGCCTATCTCATAAAACATGTGCAATTAAGACACAGTGTGCTCCTCTTGCACCTAATATGACCGAAAAGTATTTTTTTATTCTCTTTAAATTCACGAAGCATTTGAAGCATCCACAGCCGTACCGCTGCATGCTGCTGTCTGTAGTCATCTATAAATGGCATAAGCTGAACACATTAATAAGCTTGCTGAATTTCATCACAGAAATAAATAAGTGAGCTGACTTGTGTGTTTGTTTCTGCAGTTCTGCGCAGCATCGACACTTTCTGGCTTCCTGACGGTGACAGACGTGTGTCAGCTAAAGAAACACACCAGGCATGTGCAGATGTAAGATATCTTTGTCAAACGTACTACCAGAACACAGCCTTGACCACAAAAAAATAAAATCAGCACAGCAAGGTGCTGAGGCAGTAACAGAGAGTGAAATGCATGGTGCACTTTACTGAAGAACCGGAAACTGTGTGGGGAGGTACTCCCGGAAGCTGGGGTTACGAGGAGGTCTAGAGCGCTCAGGGCATAGAGCAGAGAGAAGAAGAGCGCTTCTCTCAAACAAACCAACTTCCCACGACCCTAAGAGAGCTCAGGCATTCCATGCATCATCCTGCACTGTTTCTTCCTCCAAATGGCTCTGGTAATGCAAAACTGAAAATTTCTCAACTGGATTTTTACCCTGTCATGGGAATAGAAGGACTTTTAACAAGCAAGAGATTTTAAAGTACATTTATTTGATGAATTTTCTACAGCAGGATTTGGATGGGTTTCAAGTCCGGCATGTCCTGGGGTATAAAAGATCCCCAACCATCCTTAAATACGATCAGATTTATTTCAAAAACTGTGACCACTTTAGTAATTGTACCTATAATCTACTTCTTAAACAGCTGCCAATAAGGAGCGTTCATGAGCCACTTGGCCCTGAAGTCAGCAGACTAGGAGATGCTCTTGGTTCACTGGCAGCAGTGTTGGTCCTAGCATGTCTTCGTTTTCCTTCAGTAAGCCATCATTACAGGTCCAACATACTAAGGTCTACCTGGTCATTTTAGGAAGTTCAACAGGTAGAACCCAGGACAGGGTCAGGGTTTAAAGTTTTTCCACAGCCATTGTTCAAAGGTAAAATGAGCGAACCGTTCTACCTTGCAGAGATCCACAGACCTGTAGAACATGTCCCTCACGTTTGCATACCAAAACCTTTTCTTTCATTTTTCATGCATGACTCATCAAAAAGCTTCTCCTTCAGAGAAGATGGGAGAAGTCCCAGAGTTGTAGAGTGTTGGATAGTGAGCCAACAGGTTAGCATCACGTTGCTGCTGCACTTCTACAAGCTGGATGACTCGGATGAAACATAAATGAGATCATCAAACCTTTTCTATAGAAGAATTAAGGTATTGTTTTAGCTCTTAATGTTACAGCCCAGAGAGTAAACACATTTACATTCATACTTGATTTTTACAGAACATTTTCAGCAAAACTCTAATTAATTCCAATTTTACAAAAATCCCAAAAATAATAAAAACTGCAACAATTCTCTGATCATTTCCATCAAACTGCTGGGAGCAGACTCAGCCCAGTCATCACCTCCTCCTAATATTAGCCTGCCGTGTCACCTGATACTCCGTGAGTAGCTGGCATGAAGCCGGAAAAACCCATCTGTACTGTCACTGCCACTATACAGTACACACACACACACACACACACACAGCATGTCGCTTGGATCCAGTTCTGTTTTCCATGATAAAATGTGGGATTTTTTCTCCTACATCGAGCAGCTTAAACCTGCTCTTTCATTTTTCTCCTGAAGGCATTAGAACTGAATCAGCTGCTTATTATCATTCGTTGAATCAGTGGCATTGTCTTCTTACAAAAATAGAAAGATTTCTGTTGCTGTAATTTGAGTAATGCAGCTGGCATCACACTGAGATTTGTCTTTCACAGAATAGCAGACTGACCTGTTTCCCAACATGGTTGCACGCCAGCCTGGATGGCCCACACACTCACTTCCACCTGACACACACTCCTCACATAACTATCTTGTGCTTGTCCAATGGGCAGCTACAGTCAGGACAAAAGTGTTACTGCAAACTGATATTAAATGGGACCTACACGTTGCCATCTTTTAGACATCCTAAAGATCTCCGGATCTCACAACAGAAGAAGAAACAAGTCGAACTGATACATCACTGGCCTTCTAAAAAAAGAATGAAATTAAAACATATAGAACCGTTCTCTCTGGGGTCTGAACTGCTGTTAGTGATTTTAATCAAATCTATTGTTCTTCCTCAGGATTACAACACAGATAAAATGTGCTGCAGTTGCTTGATAAATGTAGTGCTTTTAAAAACACCAGAACATTATGGAATTACAAGAGTATGCCCATTTATGAACCAGAGCAAATTTCCAAAACCTCTATCTGATCTTCTTGAAAGTGCACAAAATGACAAGCTTTATGCTTGGGAGTGGGGGTGGGACTTCTTAGATCTGATGCATTTAGTAACAGAAAAATAAAATGATGCTTCAGTATTTGACCTGCAAATCCCCACCAAGAGTTGATCAAGGAGAGTCGGCATATTCATACCTGCTGCTGATTGTTTGGTGCATCTCTAATCATTTATCTTGAGAGAAAAAAGCAACAGAGGTTGTGCCGTCTTAGTATTTCATGTATATGCTTGACAGTCGCACTTGTTCTGGCAGCAGCGCCGCAACTGAGCTGCTGCTGGAGGTTGCTGCCAACATGGTGAGTACAGCCAGAAAAATGCTAACCTCTTTAGCTGACAAGGCAAATACAAAAGTATTTCATGTTTATGCATTATGCTATATTACATTACCATCATGTGACGGTCAGTGAGTCTGCAGCTATCGTTTCTGCTCTGATTAGTCAATGAGTGATTAAGCTACTTGCTGTGCCGTGTTGTAAGTTTAGGAAATTCCAATAATAATGTTAAAGAAACATAACCAGAATATTTTTTCCATTATATACCTTTTACCCAAGTTAGAGACAGTCTATTAGTGTGTGTTATCAAGTAGCTATAAATTAAGGTGGGCGATAAGATGATCTTAGAAGATGAGGGATTAGAAAATGATGATGAGCTGCTAAAGCAGAGAGATCATGAGATCGTCTATAAGGCTCACTCTGTGCATTGCAGTTCTATGCTCTAGCTCAGATCCATACGTTTAGTTTTCCTCCTTTACCTGTAACTTGGAAAAAAGAAAAATATCATTAAAATTTTATTCTGTGTTCGAGCTTTTTTGATTGCCCATCGAACGCATCACCTTAGCAGCCAACAGGAACAGAGGGCAGTGAAAGCAAGGCTGTCTCCTCCAGCTGCTACTAGCTTCCTAGTGGCTAATGGTCACCCAGTAAACATTAAGCTGGGTGGTCTGGTTTGTCTGTTGAACTGCTTACCAGCTGGACACATTTATTGGACTATCAGGGTTGTGTTAGAGGGTCTGATTACACTCTTCGGAGCCATCGAATCTATGTAACCAGGGTTTAAGTCTCTATAGCGGCAATACGGTAAACCTTCACAATAAAAGCCTTATCCAGGTATAAAGCACTCAGGGGTTGAGAAAGCATAAAGCTAATGAAAACTGCTTCCAGTTTCCTGTCTGCTCATAAAAACCCTACAGAGGGAATGCTGGGTGGTGCAGGCTGTAGTTCATCCCTGACAGATATCAGGTCATACAGAGAATGATGACAAATATTACAACTACTTCTGCTAATAGTAATAAGAACAATAATAATAAGGAAACATTGATGCTAGAATTAAAATGACAACTGGGATGAATTTTCACACGCAAAAACTAACTGATCTGATATGTGACTGCAGGTATAATGAGCTTCTGCAAGGTCCAGTTTCCCTCAACAATTAGGAATACAGGTACAGCTCTGAAATTTAGAATACTTTTAAAAAGTTGTAGTAGTCGTCTTGCAATCAAAAGGTTGTGGGTTCGATTCCAGCTTCCTCCTGCCATATGTCGATGTGCCCCTGGGCAAGGCACTTAACCTCAAGTTGCCTACCGATCTGCGTATCGGTGTATGAATGTGTGAGCGTTAGTGATTGGGTGAATGTGGCTCCAGTGTAAAGCGCTTAGAGTGGTCTGTATGACTGGAAAAGCTCTATATAAGTTCAGTCCATTTATTTACCATAAGGAGAAATAATTCAAGCATTTATTTCTTGTCATTTTGAAGATTAAGGCTTGCAGATATAGGAAGCTGTACTTGTAGTTCATATCTTCATTTTAGGATTTAACTTCAGTTTCAATTAAAAAAAAGCTGGAATGCTTTTCGTTTTAGAGCAGAATAGTCTTTGACGATGTTTTTAATGGTGAAAAAGTCATATTCTATAGTAAAGAAAGTAACCTTTGGGCTGATTAAAAGACCTGTTACATGTCAATTAAATGTCATTAATTCTAACTGCTAAAAAGGTAGCTTATTCATAAATTACTGCTTGTTGAAATAACTTCTAAGTTAATATTCTAATAAGTTTATAAATTACCATTCAAAGTAAATTGAGGGAAATAACTTAGCCCATTTTAAAATGCAGTAGCTCTTCATTTCTAACCTACACATCATCGTGGTGTGATCTGAAAGTATTTCATTGTTCTTTTTAATTAAATTTGTGCTTCTGATATACAACTACGTTCAACATCCCTCAACCTGCTCTTTTTAATACTTATATTTACATACACAGAAGAACCCAGAACAACGTCTAAAGCTCTGCAGGCCTCACTGCCTCAGATACTACTACTGCTACTTTATTTATAATGCACTTTAAAACAACCACAAGTAAAATAAATTAACATTTAAAACATAAAACTGGGTAAAAGAGCAACAGGGACATGGTTGAAAAACAACAACAGTAAGATCAAGAAAATAAGGCTCCTGCTGTTCTAAAAGCCAAAGAATGAAAGTGCGTTTTCAGATAATTGTTTTAAAACTTATCTATGAAACAATAAGGTCAGAGCTCATGATTCAACAATAATCTGGGGGCTGGTGAGACAGAAGCGGAACTTTTTGGAAGGTGTGCGACCCTTAACATCTGGTATAAAAGTAACACAGGCTTTCAGGAAAAGATCAAATGTCAAACAGTCAAACATGGAGGTGGTAGAGTGATGGTCCTGCTGTGCTTTGCTGTTTCAGGACCTAGAGGACTTGCTGCAACTGATTGAACCATAAATTATCAGCAATGGCAGAAAATGGAAATGATCTAAATCAATGATCTAAATCACACCAGGCTGTCCACCTTGAAATAGCTTTAAAAAAAAGGAACGAAGGTGTTGCAGAAACCTAGTTAAAGTCCTGGCTTCAATCAAACTGAGATGCTGCAGCATATGACCTTTAACAGGCTTTTCATGCTTGAGAATTATTTAATGTCGGCAAAGCAGAGTTGGGCAAAAATTCCCCCATATTGATGTAAAAGACTCCGTATCACTTGTCAAAAATGCTTGACAGAAAGGTTGGCACAAGTTTAGGTTTAGGGAGTAATTACCTTTTCGTATGGGCCCAGGCAGATATTACATTTTTTTGATGATCCGAAACACTTAAGGGTGCCAAAAAAATAATCAAAAACTGAATAAACCTGTAAGGGGGCAATACTTTTTCACCTCACTGTAGTTAAGCTTTCTTTGTGGGGGTGTTGGGGGTGAGCCCCCAGTGTTTAAGACTCCTAACACCGCCTCTGGACCACAGCATTACTGCTGAACAAGGCTGCTTCCGCACATTGCTAAATTCACTCCAGTCTGTGGATCCTGACAACTCTTCTCAGTTTTCAGGCATGGATTCACTTTATTTCCAAAGAGACTGGGCCATGTTGCCATAGGCCAAGCAGCAGGATGGCACTGAATGGACGGTTCGTGTTTACTCCGATTAGTTAAGGTCCAAAAGCGGTGACGGAGCCGTTTCTGACTTAAAGGAAGAGCAGGAAACTGTAGCAGTTTCTGACATGTTGCTGAACAGCGAGACATACCAATCATTTCAGAATGTTCCCTAACCATTCTGTGCAACAGTATTAGGTTAAAGTAATGACAATTAAAATATTTAAAGGTATTTTGTCTGAACAAGTTAGAAAATAGTTCGCTAGAACCAAGCAGTTTTTAAAAGTTAGTCTTAAAAGAAGCTCCAGGGCAGAAAAGCTGAGAGAACTCACCCATTATGCCGCCGTTGTCCTCAGCTCCACCGGCCAGGACTTCTGAGCTTGACATTCCCTCTGAAGGAAAAACTTCCCACAACTTACCGAACCAGTATGAGTGGAACGCTCAGCTCTACGCCGACTGTTGTACGTAACGGACGTGATTCATACGAGACCGTCAAAGCAAAATGCGTGCGAGTAACAGCGGCAAGATATCGCGAGATTTTTAGGGACCCAATTATCACTTAAAAAAAGATAACCGTCATTTGTTCAATAGCATAATTAATCAATAATTAAACTAAGCCTTGATAAAACGGATAAAGGTTTGCTGAGACATTTTCATAGGTTCACTGGTCAACCTGGAGGGAAAAAAGCGAGGTATGAGCGCCATCTAGTGTTTTGTGTTTACTAGACACGGGGAACACTTTATTTGCTCCAAGGTTTCCTGTATAAAACAAATATGAATCGTACTTCGGCTCTTAGCAATGATCTTTTCTCCACAGTATCATTCTTGTGTGACTTTTAAAATAAAGAAAATAAAGATTCTGGCATTAATGAGCTGCAGATTATTATGATGGCTTCTCCGTTTTAAACAAGTGAAAAGCAATCGAAGAGCTTTGCAGACATAAGATGTCCCACGCAGCGAGCAGTAAAATCAATCGCCCAAGCCTCAGGAGCCCCAGTCAGCGTTAGATGCGTACACGAAAGCCTTTGACTGTGAAATTAAATGAAATTGAGTGCGGCAAAGAGGAGAATGAGCTTGTCGCATCATGTTATATAAAGATGGCAGCTGATGTTGCTCTAAGCCTCACTGTAGCTGTTGAACCCTGGACAGGTCGCCAGTCCATTGACAACCCAGAGACACACAGGACAAACAACCAAGCACACACCCATTCACACCTAAGGGCCATTGAGAGAGATCAATTAACCTAACAGTTATGTTTTTGGACTGTGGGAGGAAGCCAGAGTACTAGGAGAGAGGCCGTGCATGGGGAGAACATGCAAACTCCATGCAGACAACTGCGCCACCACGCAGCGCAGCCCTAACACAATGAAACAAAAAATGTCTTTGTCTTTTCTGGAGGATATTGATAAAGTAGCCTTCCAATAGATGCCTGGAGATAAAACAACACTTAAAAGGGAAACGGCTCCTATCACATCCTATGATGCCAGAGGAGCAGGAGGAGATGTCTAATTAGTCAGTGTAAGTCATTGGTCAGCAATAATATCTGTGGACATCAGTCTTCATGGTAACCAACTGCTGTATGGTGAATGGAGCAATGGTGGTGGTTTCCACTAGTTGAATTATTGATTTAGCTTTTAAATCAGATATTCACCACACTAACAGGATATCCCACAACAGACCCCCTGTAGAGAGACAGCGTAATCAAAAACACAGCATGATTTGCTTATGGGTGCACATGCTGTTTGTCTATTAGGATAATCCATCCTTTTATCCAGAGGAGGAATTTTGCGGTGCTGACTTGAGCTCCAAGCCATAGCTGATGGCTCTGCTGTCCAGCCTCCACCTTCAAGGGTCCTACATTGCCTTCCATGCATCTTCACTCGGCCAACTCTCTGTCCATCCATATAAAAAGAACCAGGGAACCAGGCATGTAGAGTCCATCTGTTCACCTCTTCTGCGCCGCACAAAGACACGGTGGTTGGAACCAAAGATCTCAAACTTGGACTCATCAGACCAAAGCACAGATGTCCACTGGTCTAATGTCCATTCCTTGTGTTCTTTAGCCCAAACAAGTCTCTTCTGCTTGTTGCCTGTCCTCAGCAGTGGTTTCCTAGCAGCTATTTTACCATGAAGGCCTGATTCACACAGTCTCCTCTTGATAGTTGTTCTAGAGATGTGTCTGCTGCTAGAACTCTGTGTGGCATTGACCTGTTCTCTAATCTGAGCTGCTGTTTCTGAGGCTGGTGACTCGGATGAACTTATCGTCCGCAGCAGAGGTGACTCTTGGTCTTCCTTTCCTGGGGCGGTCCTCATATGAGCCAGTTTCTTTGTAGCGCTTGATGGTTTTTGCGACTGCACTTGGGGACACTTTCAAAGTTTTCCCAATTGTTCGGACTGACTGACCTTAATTTCTTAAAGTAATGATGGCCACTCGTTTTTCTTTACTTAGCTGCTTTTTTCTTGCCATAATACAAATTCTAACAGTCTATTCAGTAGGACTATCAGCTGTGTACTGTATCCACCTCCTGCACAACACAACTGATGGTCCCAACGCCATTTATAAGGCTTGATATTCCACTTATTAAACCTGACAGGGCACACCTGTGAAATGAAAACCATTTCAGGTGACTACCTCCTGAAGCTCATCAACAGAATGCCAAGAGTGCGCGTAGCAGTAATCAAAGCAAAAGGTGGCTACTTTGAAGAACCTAGAATATGAGACATATTTTCAGTTGTTTCACACTTTTTTGTTCAGTATATAATTCCACATGTTTTAATTCATAGTTTTGATGCCTTCAGTGTGAAGCTACAATATTCATAGTCATGCAAATAAGGACAACTCTTTGAATGAGAAGGTGTGTCCAAACTTTTGGGCTGTACTGTATATAAGTTATCATTGTTTAGTTTAAATCATGTTTATGTCTGAAGTTCTACTATAGTTGAGATGATTCTTATGATTGTTTTTTAGTGTGAAAAAGTGTTTGTGGAAAGTTAAGGAATGCAGTCTGGAGTGGATCACTCCCTGGACATGACAAGCTTATACCATATATGGGAATGACTACTCTTTTAGGTTGAAATCTCTGTAAGAATTGGCTGAACCAATTCCCGCTTTTTATTTGTAGGAATGTGAGTTGTAAATAAAAGGCTGGTGCAAGGATTTTCCCTTTGTGAGAAGGAAGTCGCTGTTCTGTCAGAGGACTGTCTCACCCTTGCAAGTCAAACTTACTTGGTTCACTTATTTTACACTTGTCTGTGTTTATCAGCTTTCTAACTCTAACAGCGCTAAACTGCATTTAAGTGAAATTAGAACATTCTTAGTACAGTCTAAAAAATATTTCTCAAGACCAGTGTAAAAAAATACAAGAAAGTCTGGCTTATTGGAATTAAAATGTAAAGAAACATGGGATGATTTTGATACATAAGCATAGTAGATTGCATGCCTCCTGATTTTAGAAAGCTTCCACATTACGTCGGTTTGCTATGTCCCCTTTCTCAAATATCCTAAAAATTAAGCAAAAGTAAAATGTGCATTTGCTAGGATTTTCTTTTTAATCTTTGTACCTGATCAACATCATGAGTATTCATATTTGATAACTACTTGTTTGTCTCTTGAAATAAAACGACTCTCCAGGAAAATCCAAGACTAGAAACAAGACAGCATCCAGGCTAAACCAAATGTAATAATGGTTTAATTTTAGATTGCATAGCAATCTGGTTGTAGTTCATGTTACCTCAAAGGAGGAAGGTTCTGCATTCATGTCCCAGGTGGAGCCTTTCTGTGTGGAGTGCGTATTCTCTATGTCAATAGATGGGTTAATTCTGGGTACTCCAGCTTCTTCCCACAGCCCGAAGGCATGCATGCAACTTTGTCTTTTACTCTCTCCAAGTTGACCTTGTTTTCAGGGTAGTTGTCTTGTGTTATGTGATGAAATGGTGATCTGCTCAGGGTGTCTCCGTCTGGAGACAGCCACCAGCCACGTTGACCCTGAGAGAATGAAGTGTGTATGGAACAGGGACAGTCTTTATTCAGTAAGAACCTTTTTTCCTGCTCTATTTTGCTGCACAGAGCTCATGGAGAGCATGTTCTGAAAACATGATCTCCATGTTACAGATCACCTCTTTCAGTGCCATTAACTCCTGGATGTGTGTCATTAGGACAGTGATATTTTTTGGTGATGGCTTCTAATTTACCAGTATTTTACAGATACGTTTCTCATGTTTTTTCATCAACAGTGTTTAGCAGCCATGAGAGATTTAGGACCAACTGAGGGAAGGCAGGAAACCTTTTTAAAACTACAGATCATTGCTGAAACCCTTTAGCAATTAACCTTTAGTATATATCTCCAGACCCTCCTCTACATAATCCCATAGGCCTCTAAAGTGTTACCAAACTGGGCCATGAGTCTCCTGAGTCTGACCCTAGGCCTCCTGCTAGTGGACTCATGCCCATTTAAAAAGTGCTTGATTTCTGGAAGTAGATTGTAGCCACTCACCTCATATTACGTATTATTTCTGAAAATTTTTTTTTCCTAAACTGTTACAGAGATAAGAAGCAAACAAGCTAATAGATGGACAGTAAGTGCATAATCATTAGGGTGATTGTAGAAGTGGTCAGCAGACCTTGACATGGTCTTCAAGCCTCAGTTGTCAGTGATTTTAATTGGTCAGTTCTCCTTACTTCGAAATTGTCGAGATCTGCCATTTTGGGTTTTTTGTTAGTTTTCTTTTTTCTTTTAGGTTTTTTTCCTGTTCCTTCTTTAGTAGTCTATTTGATCACTGTTCAGTCCTGGTGTTCATGTGTTTTCAAGTTTAGATCTGTTCCCTTAGTTTTGTTAGTCAAGTCTTGCTCCCCCTACTGGTTGTTTACCTTCAAATACATTTTTCCTCAGTTGCCTGCAGCTTGTCTTCACACCTATTCATCATTTCATCTGAATACCTCTTCCCCTTTCTCATTGGTCCACACAGCACTTCCCTCTGTTTTAAAGCTCACTGATTTTTCATTGTCATTTGCTGGTTCCTCCCGTTAACTACCCTGTGTCTTTGCCCTAGTCCAGTTCTGAGTTCTTCCATGTCTGTTGCCCAGATTTTTCTTGCTCCTGCGTTCATCCTGTTTATGTCGTTCACCTGCCTGAGTTCCTGTGCCTTGGTCAACTGCAAGTTTATTTTTGCCATTAAAAAGCTTTCTTCAACTCCACTTAATCCTGCATTTGGGTTCTGCCTTAAACTCATTATGACAGTAATTTTGCTTGTTTTGGGGTTTGTTTTACCACAAACTACATTCGATCTTTTAGCCACCTCACAATAAGGTTTTAGACTGTGGTTGGAGAACCAAGCAACCATATGGGTTCCCAATCAACCACACCCAAACCCCAAGTTAAGATGAACCTTCTCTCTATGTGCTTAGTTTCTGTTCTTTCAGTCAGTCCACTAAATCGCATTTGTCTCTGTCCTCTGGTTCATCACTAGGCTGCTGTCACTCTGATGATCAGACTTCCACCTGTCTCTGGCTCCAATAATCACCATTCCTCAGTAATACAGTCATATTCAATAAATTACAATATGAATTCTGATGAGGCTCATTTGACAGATTAAAGGTACCCTTTGAAAATAACTTCCTTTAAGCAGGAATTAAACATACTTTTCAGGCCCACATTTCTGTTTTAAAATGTTTGTTATAGGTTTGATGTAATATTCCTATCTTAAATGTTGTTTTTTCATTAGCTGTAATAAAAGCTTAAAAATAACAGTGTGTAATTAATCTTAAAAATGTGTTTCACTTAGTGAACTGAGTTACTGAAATAAATGAACTTTTCAAAAATCTAATTTATTATTATTTATTACAATTGGTTTTCAGTTTTGTTTTCATCATTTCCCTGTTCTTTATTTATGTTTCCCAGGTCTTGCCATTATCAGTTATTTTTGCCATTAGGGTTCTGCCATATTACTTCATTCTTTTGTGTTAAGTTTCTTTATGCTTGTGTTCTGTCCTGTGTGCATTCTAGTTCATTTTTCCAAGATCAGTGTTTGTACATTCTCCCCTTGGTAAGTAGTGTCTTTGTTTCTTAGTTCAGTCCCATTGTTGGTAATTAGTCTCCCTCCCTCTGTTTCCCAGTTTTCCTTCTGCCTCAGCTGTTCCACGTATCCCCTTGATTAACTCATCTGCATTCAATGTCATTTTCAACTCATCCTCAGTATTTAAGCTTACTGGTCATTCATGTCCTGATCTCCTTGTGCATTCCTGTAAATCTTTAATCTCTAAAATCTTCCCTATGCTCATCCCAAGTTCCTGTCTACATTTTGGTGCAGCTCTTAATCCACAAAACATGACAATGGGACGGTATTCCCCTATGGTTCATTAAATCTCTGATTGTTTATTCTGCCTTTATATCTGATTCCTTCACTTAATATTTCAGTCTCTGCTTTGTTACAGTTTTTGCCAGCATGTTTGGACTGACTTTTGTTTTTGGTTTCTTTTGGGTTTCTATAAGGTTTCATTAAATCCTTTATTTCTGTATTTACTCTGTCTCCAATTTTACCTACCGGTGTTTGGGTCATCCACTTGCAGGCGCGTAGTTAGACCTGTGGATGTTTTCTGAATAGCCCTGGACTTCTTGATAGAATAAATTTAGAAGTATTAAAAAGATGCAGCCACAAAATGGTATTGACTTCACATTTTTATTTAAAATTTATTTATCATTTTTTTTCAATTATATTCCAAATAATCACCTCCCGCTCCACCTAACCTGACAATGAGTTAAAAGGAGAAGACAAAAAAAAAATACTTATTTGCGCACCGCTAATGCGCAACTACGCGCACAGCCAGAGACGGACTCCATTCTGGAGAAGTCCAGCACAGCAGTTCACTCCAGGTGGACCTGCCTCCTTCATTACCTGAAAAGTTACACTGAGAGCCTCGAACCGGGCTCATTTCAGAGCAACCTGGGAGCCAACCGAAGAGAGGGAGCCTGGTGGGTGTGTGTGTTCAGGAACAGGTGGACGCCGAGCGGTATAACCCTGGAGAAGATAGCGGTAAAACCTGAATGCTGGCTCGGAATGGGCTAATTGTAAATTACAGCTAATCACTGATTCACCCAGCAAGACATGAGGTGGAGATTCACTCTATGAGCATCTTCAATGTCATGGTGAGGAACCTTCACTTGAGCTACAGGTAAAGTTAAATGATCTGGCTGTGATATAAAACAATAGCAACCCTCTCTGTGAGCTTCCAGCGTGATTTGCATCATAATGTGAAAATATGTGGTCCTTTACTTCAGTCAAAATAATAGTATTTAATCCTAACGAAGACATTAAAAGGTCCTTCAGGTCAACACATTGCATCTCATTGCTGCAGCCAGTCTTATAGTCTAGTTCTACATGTAGACAGAAAAAAGTGTTGCTCAATAAACCAGGAAAATATCTCCTGGTGCCAGTAAGACGTTGTTGTGATTATGAATCAGAAAATTTAATATTAATAATTTAATATTTTATCAAATAATATTTCGGTCTGTTAAGGGTTGTCCTGTGAATACCAGCCCAGTAAGGCGATGGTATTAGGACAAAATAGAAAGGTGTGAGCTCTGACATTATTGAACAGCAAAACTCTGTACACACATGGAATGAATTCACACAGTTTCTTAAAATACACAAATTTATTAACAAAAATAAGTCAACTCAAAGTCAGACATATTTCAATCAACAAACTCTTTACTATGCTAAAACAATCCAACTAAACTACCAAGCAGAATTAAAGAATGACGAAGACTAATGGGCTATGTACAATATAAATAAGTTGATTAAAGTTGATTGAAAATCATGACCAAAAGAGTGATGCGACATTACCATGCAATGTTATTTATGTCTGAGAACCAAGGATTATCTTGAAGAATCTGGAAATGAAGTTAAGTTAGTCTTGGAACTAACTTAGGCAATAATCAGCATACCTTTAGACAACCATTCACAATGCAAGATCAGATAAAATATAATTTTAATAAAATAATGTTTATTATTAATATTTATTATCTTTTATTCTTCAAAGCGCACACAACATCATCAAAAATTCCAGAAGTCTCCCTGTAGATTGAATCACGTCGGGATCGCCAATTTGTAGGAGAGGCGGTCTTATCACTGAGCTAAGATAATAAACACAGAACTCAGAGAAATTTCTCTCTAGCAGTCCTCACAGGGGGAACTTTTGTTCTTCAAAGCGCACAAAATATCATCAAAATTCCAGAAGTCTCCCTCCCTTTCAGTCCTTAAAGGGTTTTTTTATACAGATACAAAGCATTGGTGTGTATTGGGGTCCTCTTGACCAATTGAAATCATCATACTCATTTAGAAGGAGGGAATGCTGCAAGTCACTGACTGGATGCAATCTGCTGGGTTTCCTTAGACAGAAAAACTTTTTATCCAATTTGAATAAATAACTAACTCTGACTGCACTGTTCAATGGTTAGGACTAATTGGAATGTATGTACCTGACTTTTGTGAAGTGCCTTGAGACAACATGTGTTGTGAATTGGCGCTATATAAATAAAACTGTTTTGAATTGAATTGAATTTATGTAAAGCGTTTTGGCATCCACAACATTGCCTTTTCTTCTTTTCCGGAAATACAACTTCAGCCCAACATCTGGAAAAAATCAGATTGGCCTACGTGACAGTTTACAACGACATTCTCATTGCTTATCTGGATGCAAAAGTTCTAATGTCACGTGGACGTGGCAGAGTCAGGGTATCACAAGATTTCCTGCAATAACAAGCCCATTAGTCTTTCCTCTCGCCAAGAACGTTTGCCTAATGTAATCTGTTTCCAGACAGCTTGCATGTTTACTCAGAGTGAACAATTCTTCACAGAATTCATCTTATAATGGTAAAAACAATAATGACACTTTTAAATCTAATCAAACAAAGCTTTATGCTTCCACATATATCCCCCCTTTAATTACATTTTCAATCTAATTAACAGCTGAGAGAGATCTTATATTCATATTGTAAATATCCTGTGAGTATAAGTGATGTTTATAAGTGAATACAAGGAAAAACGCGTGAACAATTATGAAAGGTAGTGAAATTACTTTATGTACAAAATTAATAAGCAACTCTAAATGATTGTTCTTTTTTAGGTCTGAAATTTCGGGTTCAACTAATTAAGTAAGATCCTATTTAGAGTTTCTATGCGCACATTATTTTAACTGTGTTAGACTATGATAAACTAAACCTATTCACTAATTAGACCAAATCCGGCTACTCTGTAGCTCTTCCCAAAAGTCTCCTTCAGGAACACCATGGAAAACATCCATGTCAGTCAAATTCACAAGCTACGTGTCGATGAAGGGGACCTTCAGGTCGGGTTAGGGCACGCCAGTCGAAAAACCCAACCGTCCTAAAAGGCTGGGAAAAACGTCTGGAGGCCATAGAGAAATCTCATTCTCGGCCAATCTGAACGAGAGATCTCTGTTTTGAATCTAATATGTGTCATTACCACGTATTTAAAAGGACCATTAATGCCAATCAGGTTCTGCTTTGTCATTCCTATTACCAAAACCTTTGTAACAGAGAACATTGGTCATGTCAAACGGGTCAAAAGGGTAGACATTTACTACCGGATGAGTTGTTGGAAAGTTTGGAGGCCCTACCTGTGATGGATGCACCACATCAGGAAAAGGTGCTGTAGGTGTTGTAGATGAGGCGTTGGGGCGTTCTTCCCCTTTCACCATTACAGCCTGTGTTTTGGCTTTACCCTTTCCCTGGAGCTCTCCGAGTTGCAGTTGGGTCAACTTTCTTTGTATATTTTTGTCTGGTTCATCTAGTTTTTGCTTCTCTTTTCTGTATTTTCCGACGTTGTGTACCACATGATCTCTAAACTCCTTGTGTGGGATTGATGTCAGACCAACAACATCTTCGAGTCTGCTCCGCACAGGTGCATACTCTCTATGATGGTATTCCGAAATATGGTTGTGAGTAGAGGACTCTTGTCAATGTCCTGTTCTGCATCCTGTTTCCATCTCTCCAATTGTTTAGAGATGCACATTGCTGGGTTCTCGTTGTCACCCAGTGGTTCCCCTTTCAGTGCTCTGGGGTCCACCCTTGCTGGGTATTCTGCTCGCAGTTTTCTCCAGAGCACATTTCGAAAGCATTGAATTCAATTCCATCTGCTCGATGATGAAGCATCCAAGCATAGTTTCGTTTCAAAATGTTCTCCATGGTTGGAGTCCCAAGACACTGCGCCCAAACTGCTTTAATGTCTCCCAATGCCAGCAGTTTCCCTGCTGTTTTTTCTTCAAATTTTGTAATCCACTTATTTGCACCTTCGTGTACAGCTGGCAACCGCAAGACCAATCCGACCAGGTCCACAGAGGCCCAAGGAACATATTGGGTTGTATTTCCTTTCACCAGAATTGTCATCTGTCGTCCTTCTGTGTATCTATCAGGTGGATGAATATTAGGCCGACAGCGCAAATCGTACCGTCTGTCATTTTGTTCTCTGTTTGTTTGTGACCCTTCAGTAAGCTGCACTACCTCATTTGCAACTTCTGCTTGTTCTTCAGGTAATGCATCTGGTTCATTTAGGTTAGAATAGTGATTGTCCAGTTGTTGTTATATTTCTTGAATGATAGTTTTATCTATTTCACGTCTTAAATCAAGCCCAGTATGATCCAAGTTGATCCAGTACGGATCACCTCCTCGTCTTCCAGTGTGTTCCGCATAACAGTCAATTATTCTTTTCCTACCTGGTTGCTGTGTTGTTGAATTTGTTGATGTCCCCTGCTGGGGCAACTGTACACTTCTGGAAGGCTTTCTCCTTGTTGTACTACAATGCTGAGGATGTATGCCCTGAATTGCAACTGGCGAATCTGTATTTATTGGGAGTGCTCTCTGCATTGCAGATGGAGTTTGTTCGCTTCCCGCAGGTGCACTCTGCATGTGAGGTCCGTCACTTACCAGAGACACACCCTGTGGACTAAGTGGGCGTTCTCTAGTTCTCATTACTTCAGCAATGATGTCCTGCAATAAGTCACCATGTAATATTTGAGCTTCTCCCTGCTCTGTTTCTTCTCCTTTGTAATCAAAGTTTCCCATGATATTAAGTGTTCCAGCCAGGGAAGGGTATATTTCTGCTGGCTTCAGATTATTGTTTTTAGTTCCATCATGTTGTTTTTTCAAGTCTGTCAATTGCTGTTTTAAGTCTGTATTTCTGACCTTCCTCTTTGAATAACTTTAAAATGTTCAACTCATGTTCTCTTTTTTCCACTCTTTTCTTACTTTTGTCTTTTGCCTTATAATCCAGAATTCGAGTCTCCATTTGTTCACATAGTGACAGGTCAAAGCTTCCATTTTCAGGCCATGGTGAAGGCAATCCACGTGTCCTTTTCTCCAATTTCTTAGAAATCTTTGGGATCTTTGAAGCATAATTTGGGTTCTTACACCCGGTAATCACTATTGGTAGATTGCTCATTTTCGTTCTCTTAGAAAGATTGTTTGTATTCTTCCAAACAATTCAGTGTTCTTTAAATATATTTATTTTTTCCTCTTATTGTTGTTAGTCTTAGTAACTATTTAATATTGTCTTATCCAAATCAAATAAGTCTTGTTTTTAATCTTTGTATCCTAATCAAGCCTTATGCAGTCCAGATACTTATTTTAATAATATTAAACTTAATAAACAATTTCATTGTTTCAGCAAAATGGTTTTTCATCAGGCCTAAACTCTGCTTCTCCTTGTCCTTCATTCAGCTTCTAACAAAAATAAAAAGTAAAATTATTGCAATACTTTTTTGTTTGATTCACAATAATTTACATTCAGTCTAAAACAGTGGCGGATGCTGGTCTTTCAAGGAGGGGAAGCTAAATTTCAGGATCGCTGATTCGCTTATTTCGCTTATTTTACTGTCAATCAAAAAGGGATACAGCCTCAGACAGATCATCCAATCATCATGCAGAAGCTGAGCGTCCGGGCCAGCTGAGGCCAGCCCACTGCCCCATAGACCCCCAGAGACGCTGAGCGTCTGATGGGCGGGACAAAGCCCAGCATTTTTGCTTTGCTATTGAACTCACTGTTTAAAGCACTGTGAAGCTGCGGGAACGAGTGAGAGGAAAGCCGCGTTGTTACCAGTGATAAGAAGATGATTCTGAACAAAAGTTGAGGGCGTTGTAGCGCATATTAAGTCAATGACATGTACACACAACAGTATATATTTGATCACTTATTTTTTGACATTTTAGGGGAAGCTGAGCTTCCCTTACAGTCTCAAAGCAATCGCCAGTGGTCTAAAACCAGCCAAGACAGAGAACTGGTACAATATGTCCTATATTATTTTAATTATAAATTACCTATAAATTGTCTTATTGAAATCTAAGTATTTTGGATTTGGGCTAAAGCCCTCAATGTTTTGAGACCCTAAAAACACCCAACAGAATATTGACAGTACAGACATAGCCAGAGGTTTTTTCAGTGACACAAGTATTCTTTTGTCGTTTCAGCAGGGTTTCCCATGATTCTGCAGTAAACTGAAGAACAATTAAAACACTACATGCACTTCTGGGCTTTTTTTAAGTAAACACATGTATTTATAGGGAAATTCATTTGAGCCTCTACGTTACTCCTGTAATTCACTCTGACTTGCTGGATGTCAACTACTGGGCCAAGGCAAGTTTATTTTTATAGCACATTTCAGCAACAAGACAATTCAATTTGCTTTACATGATGACAAAAACATTTAAAAAAAGTACATTGCAGTGGGATGATAAAGGAAAGTAAAGAAAAGTAAAGAATTGTACTACAGATTGAAATTCATGACCTTAACTTTTTTGTGAATTCGCAAGACTAAATGAAGCCTCTGCTGGACAATTTAAATCTTCACTTCAATAGAACCCTTCTGGCCCATTATACGTTTGGGTATTGAGGGAATATTTCTTTAAAACTTGTCTACGTTTGGACCAAGAGTCAGAGCCAAAACCTCCCCCCTAACGATTGTCAGGGGAGCCCAGCTCAACCTCTGTCAGTCCGGAAGGGGTCTTCTGCAGTGAACTGCTTCTCACTGTGGACAGGGAGGTCTTTTACGCTGTCTGTTTCAAGATGGATAATACTGATTAACCATTATCCCCAGTAGAGACTTTTACTAAGATGTTTTAGTTAATAGTTTACAAAAGTAAAAAGCAGATTCTGACTGATGGGGACCCATTCTACTAAGAAGGTTTTCTACAACAACTTGAAATACTGACTCATCCCTTGCACACTTGGCTTGTGGTGTGCCTCAGGGATCAATTCGTAGTCCTATCCTTTTCCGTCTGTATATATGCTTTCCCCTGGGCCACCATATTACAAACATTCAATTGTGTTTCTTCCCAATGCTAGGTCGATGATACACAGATTTGTATTTCCCTGAGGCCCAATGATCTCATGATGCTTATTGCTCTACACCTAGGCTAGCCCTATGTGTAGCGCTCTAGGCTCTATGATATACGCCTTCAAATGGTTTATCCCATTTCATGCTCATTTTACAATAGGGTTCTCATGGTGCTTCATTGACTGTCATTTAAATTCAGGATTCGGTACAAAATCTTCCTTCTAATTTATACAGCCATAAATTATTTGGCTGCCATTTACAGGAATGACCTGATGATTCCTTTCCCTAGAACCCAAAGGTCTTCCAGTCAAACTCTTCTTATTAAATCACAATCCAGAAAATGTATCAGGTTTATGCTTTCTCAGTGCTGGGTCAAAATCAATGGAATGATGTTTCCTTGAAAATTAGGAGGGTTAATACTGCTTAAAGACCCACTTCTTCTCCAAAGGTTTTTTTCTACTTGATTGAACTAAGTCTGATTTTTATTTGCTTTCTGTCTCCAGTCCCTGACTGCCTTACTTGTTGTATTTTGTATCGCTTTTATTGTAACAATTTGTAACGTGTTGTGAAAAGTCCTTTAGAAACAAAGCTTTACTTAGTTTACATTCTTGTGTTAATAGTGCTTCATACTGATTACAGTCTGTTGGTGTTTCTTCACCTGCTTTTTGATAACTCAAAGGGTTTAAGTTCTGAGGAGTTTGGTTACCACATGTTCAAACTTTCAGTGTTCTGATTATTCCTTTTGCTTTGTGATGTAGATCAACACCAAATTGTTCTCTATTGCTGGAAAAAGGTGCTTGTAGTTGTTTTGATCCCACTTCTTATATGTGGTGGTGTTCTTGGGCTAAGTTCCTTCGCTTGAAGGAGAAGAACCCTACACATGGAGTGTGTAGGAATACTTCTCAGTTGGTGTGGCCCAGGGATCAAGGTCTTACTCATTTCTCTTCTCCAGACAAATAATTTTCTTGAATTCTCAAACAATCAGAAGGTGATTCATCAACAATAATAAATGTATGCCAATCTTCTGCTGTTTATGGACAACATAGTCAATGTTTTGGTGGGGGTATAACAAAGCCCTGATCTCAGTCCCAGAGAAAATGAATGGGCAGAGATGAAAAGGTGTGTGTGAGCAAGGAGGCCTACAAACCTGACCCAGTTACACCAGTTCTGTCAGAACTGTCCAGCAAACTATTTTGAGAAGCTTGTAGAAGAAACCTAAAACATTTGACCCAAGTCAGATGGTTTAAAATACAATCATACCAAATACTGAGGAAATGTAGGTAAAGAACGTAATAAAATAGTAATAAAATAATAATCACTCTCAGTATTCAGACATTTAGCATATAGACATGGTTGTGGTAATCCTGACCAAACACAGGAAATGTTTAATCTGATTTAATAAAAAAATATATATTGTTAGTGAATACATGTGTTTTATGAACCTTAATGAAGTACCATTTGTATTTAATTACCTGTGACAAAAACATTTATTCTCCTAATCGCATCTTAATTATGACAAAAAAATACAGCTGACTCCCTGTTACTGCACCAGTCATCATTCTACAGTGGCATAATGCACACACAAGGTGTCTGTGGCTTATGCAATAAAGCAGCCAATAGGCTGGTGTATTTTATGAATAATGACATAGCTGTATAGAAAAACACAGAACTTGATTATTTGACTGGAAAATCAAAAATCTGAGTGATGAAGGATAAGTCTGAATGAAAATGTTTAGTGCATTAGATTATCACCTCCATGAAGTACCATCAAATTTAATACCAACACCGAGATGAAGTGGCTGTACAAAACAAACCATCTGTCATCCAAATGGTCTCTCCTGAAATCTAATTTCAGATTGAGCAAACTGAATTATTATTCTGCATCTTCACACAATTCTAATTTCATCAGCATAAAAAAGCCATTTCCTTTCTAAAACATTTAGCATCTCATTGACTGAAACTGAAGGCTATCATATGCCCGTCTGTGCCCATTTTGAGCAAATAACTCAGTATGTGCAAATAGACTGTTTTATTTCTGGTCTTTTTTTAGGAGGGGTAGAGTGTTGAAACAAATAATAGCTTCCCTCAGTTTTTCATCAGCAGTGTTTGTCTCAGTTCAGCAACAGACAATTGTCCGTTTGCCAATTAAGTGCAAATTTCTCAGTGCTCCTTTTGTGTGCTGTATCTGTTTACTGTCTCTTTGTAACAGGGTGCTCAGGAAACGAATATGCACACTTGCTCATGCACAAGCTACATGGATGTTCAGTGTAATTGGTATGTACGAGAGAATTTTGTTTGGAACTGATGAATGAGGTGGCTGTCATCTCCAGCAGGAGCTCATTAGGAAGGAAAAGAAAGCAGCCTCTCCCTCCCAGGAATGAACACAGAAAGCCTCTTGTACCATTTTCATTTATACACCAATGTGAGATAGAGTTGTGGAACATGACTCTAACTCACGATTTTTGCTTTACCAAGAAAAGGTGTGAGCAATATATAATTTAGTCTGCTATATGCAGGGTACCTTCAGAGAACACTATAGGGTAGCAATTCATCTCATAATAAAGCCCAGTCACTTTAGGACGTTCTAGTAGCCCCAAGGTAATGTGTAGGAGCCCCAAGAATAACCCCTTATTATAAATACAGAGTCACAAGTCACCTTATAATACAGCATAATCCCTAAAGGACTCCCATATTCAGTTTATGTACCAACCTGTAGGTACCCTGTAACTATATACATATCCATTAAGGTAATTCTGAATTCAATTCAATTCATGCACTCACTCATTCACACCTAATGGCAATTTAGAGAGACCACTTAACCTAACATTCTGATTTATTCTTTTTAAAACTTTTATGGCAACATTGCTTTTTTTCATTCTGTGCAGCACTTTTGGACAGTTGCTCTGATGTGTAACCATAGCAACCAAGTGACTGTTTTACTACCAGGAGCAGCCGATTAACATCTCAGAAGCTCAAGTACTTTATTTTAGCAACCATCTGGGATGCACTGTACCAGCCACATGGAAAGGACATCATTGCCATGACTGAGTGTGTGCCCTGGATGACCATTGACCAGAAGAAACTGCTAAACATGTCAAATGTTTTATCTTCACCCTCGGCCATGGACCCTTCTGTTTCTACATCTTTGTTTTCAAGAAAATTAGGAGATGGTGGTGTTGAAACAAGGTTGCAGGTCCAGATGTTCCCAGCCTCAGAGTCCTGAAGGCATGTGTCAAGCAGCTCTATGGGATTCCTCAGCACCTCTTCAGCCTTAGCATGACCCTAGAGACTGTGTAGGTTCTGTGGAAGAGACCAAAGAAAGCTAACCCATCAGCCCTCCATTACTATAGACCCGTTGCCTTAATATCCTATATCATGACGGCCCTGGAGACACTTATGTTGGCCCAGCACATGTGGCACAGTAAGCAAACAAGCACATATTAACAACTTGCTTATTAACATGACGCATGACACCTGCTTCAACAAACCTAGCTGTCATTTGGCCAATCAGACAGCACTGTGAGGATTATGTTCTTTGATTTATTCAGTGCATGTAACACAATTAAGCCTAATTTAACAAATTGTGGTCAAACAGACCACAGTTTATGAGACAGTAGGGTCGTGTGTCTAACCATGTGATCAGCAGCACAGGAGCAGCACAGGACACTATACACTCACCATTCCTTTTCACTCTGTACATCTAAAGACTTAGAGTACAAGTCAGAGTTCTGTCATCCGCAGAAATATTCAAATGAGTCTGCTGTTGTCGGGTATGTCTGAGATGGGCAAGAAGATGAGAACAGAGTTCTCTGTTCTCATCTTTTTTTTCTTTCAACACCATGGCACTTTGGAAAGAATAATCTCATTTTGAATGAGAACAAAATACAAAAAAATGGTTGTGGGTTTTAGAAGGAGCAGGAATAGGTCAATCATTATCATGGAGAAGTGGGGGCGGTGGAGGAGTATAAATACTGGAGACAGGAGGCGCAACAGTGAAGGTGTCTACAAGCAGGGCAGAGCAGACTGTCCCTCTTGTGGAAGCTTTGGTCCTAAAGTGTGCGCAGCAAGATGCAGCATATCTTCTCTGTCAGGATCTGTGCATTCTGTGTGTTGGTGCTGTTTTCTGTTTAAGACTCTAGATGGCGTCCTAAACTGGAGGAGAGGTGACAGGTGCTTCCTATCTCCCTAATCACGACTGGAGGAGGATTTAAGGAGGAGGCTGCCAGCAACTCATTGCCAGAGTGTTGCCCTGAGTGGTATAGCTCCAGCCACATAATCTTTGTCTTGTTTTTGCCTAAGCCTTGCTCTATGCCAACTATTATGTTTGCTACCTTGCAGAATTACTCAGACCTGACTTCGCCTTTGGACCAAGCTCTATTTGGATTGCTGACAAAGGGAAAAGAACGCACCGGCGTTGTGAAAAAGATTCAAGTCTTCTGTTGCTTCTTTGGATTACTCCTGGCTGGCAGCCTCCTGGATTCCTTCGTTCCTCAGACCTCCTCTAACGAACCCTGTCCACCCTCCTCCATCTGCAGCACCAACACTAAGGAACTCTGGACCTTTCAACATTCATCCATTACTGCTTTAGTCATCTCTGGTTTTCACAGATTTACAACCTCCTGGTCTCTCCTCCCCTTTCTGGCAGATTCCTTCCTTCATCCCAGTAAGATTAGTTTCATATTCAGAAGTTTACTTTTGTATATATCCCTGCTCATCATCTTACTTACTTTACAGTTTGCATCCTGGTTCTGGTTCCCCATCTACCATCCCTACTTTGTAAATAAAAACCTTATCATTAAACTTGGTCTCCTGATTGTTTTCTGCATGTGGGTCAACGCAGTCAAAACTAATATGACATTCTCTAAGTCTGTTGTGGAGAGTCTAATCTTTTCTGTCATCATTTATTGGGATAGCCGACAAAAAAGCTGAACAAGCTGATTCTTTATAAATTAAGAACATAATAGACAACCCTGGGCAACCTCTTCATCAGACTATCACACAACTACAGGCTTCTTCAGATCCATTGTAATACTGACCACTACAGGAGATACTTCTTGCCCACAGCCATCACCATCCAAAATGTGGAATATTTTTAACCATCTACAGGCCTTCAAAGTATGATGCAGAGTTTTTATAAGTTCTCTAAACCGCTGTCTATTATCTGCATTGATTTTAACCGCATTCTTATAGTGGAGGATTTAAACATTCATACTGATAATGTAAAAGATAAATGTGCCACAGAGTTATTGAGTATTCTGGATGGCTTTGGACTTTCACAACATGAACCAACTCATAACAACGGACATGTAATGGATCTGGTTATTTCTTGAGGTCTAAACATTGCTGACGTTGTGACTGATGTTGCTCTTTTTGACCATTTCTGTTTATTTAAAGTGATTATTCCTGGACTCTCAGGCAGTACCAGAGCTAAGATCATCACAAAATGATGCATTAATGATGATACCTGTGCAACATTCGCCGAAGTCCTTTCACCATTTACCCCCAAAGTTTGGTCTGAATATCTTGACATTTATAGATAAAAGACCAGGGTTTTATCTGGAAAGAAAAAGTCACCATGGAGGAATGCTCCTACATCTAGAGCTGTGTAAAAACGTTGTACACCCATGGAGAAAAACAAAGCTCCAGGTTTTTATGACATTTATGTAGAAAGTCTTCATTTCTGTAATCAGAAGTTAAAAACAGTCAGTTATATTTATCTGATATTATCCATAAAAATGTGAATAATGCCTAAACTGTATTTATTATTGTTGACAGGCTGACAACCCCTTACCACCTGTTCCTCCTGAACTCTGACCCAACAAGTCCTTCAAAAACTGAATTATGGATCTTTGACAAAAACACTTCAGAACCTAAAATTATAACTTACTGCCTTGATTTGTTGCCCACCAAGTGTTTAAAAACTGTTTTAGCTGTGTTGCCCCTGAAATATTACAGATAGTAAACATTTACCTTCAATTAGGTGATTTTCCACAGGTCCTGAAATCTGCAGTGATCAAACCTCTTTAAAGCAGCAAAAACTAGATGCATCAATACTATAGGTCCTTATCCAAGCTACCATTTCTGGCAATGATCAGTTAAATACAATTATCACTTTATGATAAAAAACTACTTTCTTCTGTCCATTTTAGTCAGGTAGACTCACATCACAGCACTGAGACTGCATTGGTAAAAGTAGTAGTTGAAGTTGAATGATATACAACTTAACAGTGATGGATCTAGAACTTTTGTCTTGGTATTACCTGATCTCAGTGTTGTATTCAACACAATTGATCCTAACATACTGATTGAGAAGCTGAAACAATGGGTTGGGTCATCTGGTACTGTGCTAAACTGGCTCAGATCTTAATTAGCATTTGTTTCATTTGGTAATTATACATTTAGGCAAACACAAAAGGGATTGTGGGGTTCTAAGGGCTCATCTAGATGGTTCCACTTGTTCAGATTATATAGTACTACATAGGGGTGTAATGGTACATGTATTTGTACAAAAAATATTCGGTACAGTTCTATCGCTACGC
Source organism: Crenichthys baileyi (assembly GCA_036173005.1). Taxonomy (NCBI): domain Eukaryota; kingdom Metazoa; phylum Chordata; class Actinopteri; order Cyprinodontiformes; family Goodeidae; genus Crenichthys; species Crenichthys baileyi. The sequence continues at coordinate 62,739 of JAHHUM010000768.1, read as the reverse complement.
ATGTGTACTGAATGAGTACAGCTTATGTCTGGAACCAAGTGTGCCATGCAAAGTTCTGTAGCACAACTTTAAAAAGTGACTCCCAGCTATCACTAAACTCTGGTATTTGGGAACATTAAGTTTTTTTATGCAGCTACAGTGGAGACAGAAAGGCAGACCGAACCAAAACTTTATTTCAGCTTCTGCATTTTTCAACAGCAATAAGATATGTAATTCACTCTGCACTTAATTACTCACCTGAAACAATGTCAAGCTGAATTTAAACATCACAAGTCCATCCATCCATCCATCCATCCATCCTCATACTTTATTAATAAAACAAAAATGTAACTAAATCTCCAGTTAGTTCTATAGTGATAACTTTTATTTGTTTCTTTTTGACTGAAGTGCACCGGATACATACCGAATGGTGGCTTTAAAATCAAAGTATACACAGACCTATAATTTTTCTATCTTATATAGATGCTGTCAACACATCTCAGAACCGTAATGCACTACACCAACTGACTCAGTGTGTCCGATTTGTATCCAGCTTGATGCAGATAAGACAGAAATCATTATTTTTGGTCCCAAAAATGTGAGGATCAGTTTCAGCATCTACTAGACTCAGTAGGGCTGAAAACCACAGAGCATGCAAGGAACCTGGGTGTTGTTTTGGATTCGAATCTAACTTTTCATAACCACATAAATTCTGTTATTAAATCAGCTTATTATCATCTTAAAAACATTGCCAGAACAAAAGGTTTTCTGTGAAAACAGGACAGCAACAGTGTCTCTACTGGTTCCTGTAAAAATCAGGCAGATGCAGCTCATCCAAAATGCTGCTGCCAGATCCTGACCAACATAGGGAAAATGGATTATATCACACCAGTTCTTAAATCACTGTACTGGTTTCATGTTTATCAAAGAATAGATTTTGAAATTCTGCTACTGGTCTATAAAGCACTGAAAGGTGTTGGACCAAGTTGCTTCTGAAGTATGAACCATAGACCCTTAAGGTTATCAGAGACCTTTTCAGTCAGTGTTCCCAGGACCAGAACTAAACACAGTCATTGTTGTACACCTGTTGGCTGCACTGTTTTATCTAAAATCAGCATTTAGACACAGGGATCTGGGAAAAGATGGAGGTCATCTAGGGATGGAGAGAGTGTCTGTATGGTGACTAAGGGGATCAACAGTCAGGACCAAAGGTTTCGGAAATAATTTAAATGGAGTTTTCAAATTTTGTGGCTTTTGTTTTTTGAATGACATACACATTGTTTTAATTTTATTGGGCAGAGTAACCACATCCATCTTATTCACTTTGTTAAACCTATTAGCTTAAAATAATTGTCTTTTTCTATTACCAATGGTTGATTCCAAAGAACAGCATGCACCCATCATGGCTCCATGACAGTTTTATCCAGAAGACTATGCTACAGAATCGTGCTGCAACCATTGCAGAGCTTCCTCAGCATTAGCAGCAGGTGGATATGCAAACATCTGCATGGACATTAAGGTGAAGTTGATAACCAGCATGGGAGAGTAAAGTGCAGCATTTGAAAAGAAGAGGGGTCAACACTGTAAATTAGTAACCCCATACATAGATTAGATATGTTTGTTAAATAAAAACCAATATTTCTTCTTCTGCATTGGAAAAATGTCAAATAAAAAGTCTGAAAACACAACATTTACAGTATGTTACTTCCAAAACCTTTGGCCTTCACTGCTGATGGGTCAGGTGTAACTTCAAAAAATGAATTTTCTGAAATGATTTGTCAAGACAGTGTATCTACTTTTTTGCATGTATTTCCTTGGAATAATATTAGAGATTTACTTAGAGATAACTTTAAGCTTATTTTCCTTCTCAGCTAATGATGTCTCAAAAATTAATGATAGACTTCATCTCCACAAGTGTGCCTCATTAAACAGAAATTGAGTGAAAACCTTTGAACATTATTTCTGCTGTCTTCTGTTCCACAGTGATCTCATGTTTTCCTAATGTTGTCTTTAATGTTTCTGAGAAGCTTCTGAAAGGAATCATAATGTCAATAACTTGTGACACCTCTGTTGTATCACTTCTTTAAAACTGACTTTCAAATACATTCAAGAATAGGTAGAATGCATAATTCAGCCTGCTACTCATAGTGTTCCTACAGGGTACTGCCTACAGGATGCTTCTAAAATGGTACACTGTGATTAAACAAATGTTTTAAACAGTTCACTAATGAGATTCTCCGATCAAATGCTGCTGTAAACAAAAATATTTTCGGTCCTGATTTAAAGGAACCAACAGTTTGTTTGCTGTCTGTACAAGTGAAGTACTGCAAATATGTCACTAGAAACTGGATGGCACGACTCAACCAGTTGACAGTACTGATATTTGAGAAAGAGTTCCCAGACATTCTGTATGTGATGGAATGTTTTTCTGTTACATATCAAGTTTTGCAGTCTTGTACTGTAATACTGTTCTATTATTACTTGTTAGTTGAGTAAACAATAGCGGGTAACAAATGTAAATGACTTTGTTTAACTACGGCAGTAGTTTGTGACATGGCTTCTGGTGCAGGGTAATGATTCGTTTGTGGGGTTTTAGGAATAGTAAGAACATAACAATTTAGCACAAATTAAAACTTTTTAAAACCTTGGGACACTTTAATACCGATAAATAGTCTGTACCTAGTTCCTATGTACTACAGAGGTCTGCTTTTATCTTGGCCTGTTTTGACTGTGAGGCACTAATCTCTGTTTAATCATAGTGTCCCTGAAAGTAAGTATTAAAATGGTCAACTGCTGGTAAGATATTTACTTGTCACAACCTCTCAACACAATCCCACTTCAGAAAATCTGAGCTGTGAAGAATTTCTAACCTCATAAAGCACTTTTCTGATCTCCAATCTTACACAGTTAGTTGGTCTCCATTCTCAAATCCTTCTCTTTATCCCGAAGAATTACTGCCCCCCCCACACACACATCATGCGCACACACAGATAGCATGACTTCAACACAATAACTGAACACATTGAAACTACTGGAGGTGTATAGTTTCCTTGTTCCTTTTACCTTTAAGCTGATGTGATTCCCTGTGGAAAGTCCAATTACTGAAAAATGAATATTTTTGGCCTTAAGGGTAGAACTAGCTTTTCTTTCTTCCACTGCATCAAGACAAGTAGACAAGAGCCACTTAGCAGCTTTTCCGTAACCACTGCTAGAGCTTTAAAATCCCACCTGAGTGTCCAATTCCTGTATGTTTTAGCTGTAGCCCTGCTCCAAACCACCAGGTACTGATGATGAAGTTATTTCTCCGGCCTGCTACTAAGTTCTGCAAGAAACTACTAACACAAAATCAGATGTGTTCAATGTTGACTTTATTTATATAACACTTTACAAGAGACATGTTGCACCAAAGTGTTGCACAGCAAGAACAAACGAATTGGAAGGAGTAGTTTGAAATCCAAAACACACGGACGACATAAATGAAATAATTCATTAGGTTAAAAATGAAAAAAAAAAAATAGAAATGAAATTGAGATATCAAGGTCTATTTGATTAAAAAGGAGAGGTGGGTCTTTAAAGACACCTTAAAAGTCATGAGATTCTAAGCAGCTCTTATGTTCCACAGTTTTGGGGCTGCAAGTAGAAAGCACAATCACCTTTACTTTTCTGATTGGACCGCGGAACATCTAAGAGCCACTGATTGTTTGACCTTAGTGTTCTTGCGGATGTATGGCAATTTAGGAGATCCTTTATCCTAAATATGATGTGGGAAAAAAATGTATAACTCAAAAAGTTTTTTTAACTCAGTCAACAGAGTGGGAAAAAAATATATTGGTTTATTTTAATTTTTCTTCACTAAAGCTGCAGTAGGGAGTTCTAAGAAAACTCTAGACTCAGCCTTAAAGTAGCAAGGAGGAGGGACCTTACAGGTTTCTCTCAGTTTCCATGTTTTTTCTTCCTGCCTGTGACTCTGCTGTGTTCCTCCTCCTGTTTCCTTGTGCTCATTGTAAGTTCCCTCGTTTTATTTTTATAAATCATGTTCAACAAAAGCTCCAGTCTGCACCTGAGTCCCTGGGACATTTTACTTGGTACTTCTCCAAGGGTCTGACATGTTGGAAGGTGGACAGGCAGGTGAGTGTTGTTGATGCATAAGAAGGAGTTCTGACTGTGAGTCTAAGGGAGCAGATAGAGGAGTGGTGAGGAGATAAACGGAGGAACTTCCAGATTGTCTTCTTTCAAAAAGTCTGAGGACAGGGAGGCAGTGGAAAAGAGGATATCTGCAAGCGAACAGACAAGGAGATAAACCAAAGGTCATAGGATGATCACAAGCAAAATTAAGACTTTATGAAAACTATCAACTTTTAACTCAGTTAAGGAACAATCAGTAGGAACAATCTGGCATCTGCCATAAGGGGAATGTACTTCTCTTAAGCTCCTCCTGATTGGCCATGATGGGCTCCAGCTGGACTCCAGCTGTGTGAAGTCATCCATCCATCAAACACGGATGGATGGATGGGTCAAAAACTTTAAATTATATAAGCCTTTCTGGAATAATTTTTTATTAGCCATTATCAATATATGTCACACCTAAAAGTGGTACTAAGCAGGATGGTTGATATGTCTTGACTAGGCTGCAAACACATATGGTAGAAGCAGGAGGAGATATAGTCCCAGACGATCAGAATTCTTTTGAATCAATAGAAAATCCATCTGCTCTGATGGGGGCGGGATGTGGGACTTCCATTCTGGCTTCAGACTGTTGGTAATATATTTTCCAATTTTATGAAGTTACCTCGTAAAATGATTTTCAAATAACAGGCAAGTCTCATCCAAATTCAGATTTATGATATCATTTGAACTTCTCTGTTCATTAAGATGGCTGTTCGTGGTGTTCTGAAGACTCAAGTATTCTAAATTAACTATGTGGTAATTACTAGTCTTAATACAGACAAGCTATCAGTACTTCATGATGTATTATAATTTCAGTTTATTCATTTTTTCTCAGCATTAAATACACATTACATGGTCCCATTCCAACAGATTACTCTGATTCAGAAAAAACTCTGCACCCTGAGCTGCCTGAAACTCATAGTATAGACCAGCTCACAAGTCAGTATCATAACAAAACTGTCATGGTTTGGTTTCTTGTTGGACCAATATGCGGGGAAGAACTCCAGAAGCTTGAAGTTTTCAGGTAAGATGAATCTTTATTATCCATGGCAGGACACAGACAGGGTAGCCAACACAAGAGATCGCACATACACATAACATAACATAAGGAACCAGCGAGGAACAACGGAAACAAACGGGCTTAAATACAAAACTGAACTGCCGGGGGAACAAATGACAAACGTGACAAGACAATCAGGGGAAAACACAGCGCAGGTGTGGGCTTGGGGTGCAGGGAGACAGAAAACAAAGGACCAGACCAGGTAATATTACCAAAACACAAACTCAAGAACTCAAAACACAAGCTGGTATGACAAAAAAAAAACTTGTTGTGCAACTGTATGGACTTGGACTATAGTACCAACTCAGAGGTGCTGGTTTCTCACACTTTAGAGAAAGAAACGATGTCTTGGATTTCACCAGTGTTGATAAATCTGCTGGTCATTTGGAGCAGAATAGGTCTTTTGGTCATATTATTAGAAGAGCATTGGTGAACATCAACGTTCAAGTCTTCAACTCTCACGCCTGGCATGTTTTCCATGACCCCTGTTTCTCTGTCAAACTTAAAAAATGTCAGGTGAGGTCAGTGAGTCATGCTAGGAGACCTTGATTTCTTCGATGCCACCTACACAGCCCTATAAGCAGAAAGGCTGCATCTGTTCCAAGATGATTGCAGATACTTAAAATTCTCCAAAATACAATGTGAGGTCTGCTCTTTTTCCAAATATGAGGCAAGTAACGAGATTGCTCTAACCATTGAATTCTTCACTCTTCTTAGAAGTGAATCATTTCAAGAATTTCAAAGATCTAAACTTTTAAAATTTGCAGCAGATTGCCAGTGTTTTCCTTTGTCGTTTAAGTGCCATTGTTAACTTGAAAAGTAAAGATTTCCCCAAAGCTGCAGTCTCTGTATGGAAAGGGATTCTATCAGTCTCTGTGCAAACATTAAAGGAACACATTTCTTTTGCTAAATCATCTTTGGCTCAGCACACGTTTGATTTCTCACAAGGTGAATCCTTCCCTTCTGTGACTGCACATCCATTAAATGTCCTCTCATTATTAAATACAGAAACAGCAACTGACACATTCTGACCATCACTGCCTTTTCTTTAGAGCTGCAATGTTTTTTTGTCAAAGTGTCATAATATAACAGAACAGCAGCTCAGTTTCTCTGTTTGCCTTTTTCCACTTAATGAGGTTTTGCACCTCTCGCTTTATGTGCAGCCTCGGCAGAGTTGTGGAAATGAATCTTGAAGCAGTGAGAGAAACAAGCGAGCGCTGACAGCCATCAGGTGTGAAAGCAACTAAAAACAGATTTGTCTTCACAGGCCCACGTACTGTACTGTTCAGAATGCAAGAACAAAAGCTGTGACCTCATATTGAGGAGAGAGCATGTGTGCAGCATTACACACAACCGAAGCAGCAGAGGAGGTAAAAACAGAATCACTGTGGGAGTTAGTGTAGCCTGCTCTTCTCTGATTCCACAGACATTTCTAAAGGGCAAGATCATCCCAATTTTACATAAGGTAGCAACCTGCTGGACCAGAACAGCAGTGTGGAGGACAAAATACAAAGAGCTTTGTTAGCAGGCTGTCTGAAGTGCAGAGCCTCTTTAGAGATGAAAATGTCAAAGTTCAAGGGTTGGTTCACTATACAACATGCATGCCACACTTTTTAGATTTATATTTGTAACAAAACAGATAACCATTTATTTTCTCTTACTTTATGTCTAAACACCACGTTTGTGTTGATCCACCCACCCATGCCATCTACTGAGATCTATCATCCATCTAATGTTGACCTATTTCAGTTTAAAGCATGAAAAAGGACGCTTCAAAGCAACAAGCTGTGCTGCTACAATGAAGGGAAATTCAATCCAACATTAATTTATCATTTTATCATTGTTATGACCTTATAAATGAATTTAGAGATTTAAAATTTATTATAAAAATGGGCAATATGAGCACAACATACGGTGACTTCCAAACGTTTTCACACCCCTTGACATTTTTCAGGTTTTTTTTTCTCACAACCTGGAACTGAAATGGATTGTTTGAGAGTTTTTATCACTTAATTTACAGAACATGCCTACAACTTTGAAGATATTTTATTATTTTATTGTGAAGCAAACAGCAACTAGGACAAAATAACAGAAAACGGCAGCATGCATAACTGTCCATGCCCCATAAATTCAGCCCTTTAAAGGATCACTTTTTGTAGCAATTACAGCTCCAGGTGGCTCTGGATAACTCTCTATGAGCTTGCCACATCTTGCTGTCAGGATTTTTGCCCCTTTTTATTACTTTGTGCAGATACATTACATTAAATGAGATTTAAAACTTTTAAATTACAGATTGGAATTCTGCCAAATAGGTAAAAAGCAAAAGGAGATGAATACTTTTGTAAGGCAATGTTTCATCAGACCAAGATGTTTAATCATAACTGTTGTTATAACTGTCATGGTATACATGATTCCAATGCATAGGAATGAATGATGGCTATGGTGACCCAGAAAGCTTTATCTGTCAATTAGAGTTAAAAAATATTATTCTGGTGTGTCGGTGTGAGTTTTGTGTTTGTATGAGAAAGGAGCCACACGGAATATTGTACTTGACATATCTGCAAGAGACTGGTCACAAGAAATTTCCCCAGAAGACAAAAGTGTATTTTTGTGTGTGTGAGAAGACGCTGTATAAATCATCTTTATTCCTCTGGAGTTGATGCGGCCAATTAGGTATAATTTTAATTGTTTTATTTGTATCTTTTATTTATGTAGATTCTAAATTTTCCGTGAGCTAATGTAGGTTTGTGTTGAGTTTATAAAGACCAGTTTAAGTTTCAGAAATGTATTTGTTTGATGCAAGGTGATTGTTACCAAGCTAATTAAGTAAATTACAAGTGTTTTGACAATTTTAAGGATAAACCAAGGTACTTAAAGGGCAAGTTATATAATTTAGAGTCACATAAAGATATTTTAGTTTTTTCTTTTTCTGTTTTGTAACAAGTGAAAGAAGATTTATTATTCTGAATTAAGGTGTTTGTAATACAACATGTAAGTTCATCTATGAATATATAAATTATTTAAGTCTATAAACACTTAAAGGGGTAGTATTTAAGTTAGGTTAAAGCAACACTTCTAACGTAAGACATTTAAGTTCAAGTGATAAAACCCTAAAGTACAATTACAAAATGAACGGTGACATGGCCATGCAGAAAGACTGTGACACTGAAGATGTGGAGCTGCAGCAAGAAAAAAGTCACGAAAAACAGGCCTCAGATACAAGCCTATTAGAGGTAAGCGCAAGTCAAGCTGTTTCAGAAGAAGGCTTGCGGAAAAGTGTAAGACTGAGAAAACTAACCGAGAAAGGCCAAGTGCTGCATGACGAAAAGATGAACAAGCTTCAAGCCCGTTTCAAGGTCAGTTACGACAAATGGAAAACTGCTGCTAAATAAGCTAAAAGAGCACTCAATGCACCTGATAAAACAAGTTTTTACAATCACATTATTCAAATCCAACATACCTCAAGAGAAGTAAAGCAAGCCTATGAGGAGCTGCGCAGTTATGAAACATCTGATAGAGACACTCGTACAGTGGACACATGTGATGCAGTTTCCCAAAAGATTATAAACCAAGCCCAAGAAAACACTGCTGGAAAATAAGATGAGGAAGCTATAGAAAGAAGATCAGTGCGCTGGAGTAAAGCTGGCTCTGTATTCACTGCAGCAACTTCCCAAAGTTCCACACAGTCAAGAAGTGTACGTTCAAGCCACTCAAGTAAATTGTCTGTCAAAAGGCAAGAAGCAGCAGCAGAAGTGGCTGCAATGGAAGCCACTCTAAAGGTGATGGAAGAAATGGAGTGTGAAAGAAAAAAGCTTAAAGAGCTTGAATTAGAAAGCAAACAAAGGCTTACAAAACAAGAAGCAGTGAACGCTGAGACTCAAAGAGTTTTAGAGCGAAGGAAAAGACAGCTTGAACATTTAGAAACTGTAAAGCAAATAAGCACTACTAAAGCATGACTAAAGCTGTATGAGCAAGAATGCAACTCGGATGAAGACATATCAGATCTTCTGCATGATATGAGCAAATTGAGAAGGATCACATCTAATCCAGTAAGCCAGCCTGAACCTAAGCTCGCACCTTCAAGCCTTCATCCAAGCGCACAACCATTTATAATGAAACAAGACACCTCAAGCGGACAACCTACCAGCAATGCCATACAGGAAGATGGAACAGCAGTACTAGCTAAGGTTTTAGCAGAGTCCATTAATGCTAGCCATCTACCAGTTCCAGAACTTGTTCTTTTCAATGGTGATCCCATCAAGTACAAGGATTGGAAAATTTAGTTTCAAATGCTGATTGAAAGAAAGAACATCCCAGTGAGTGAAAAGATCTACTACCTCTGGAAGTATGTTGGTGGTCCCGCAAGAAAGGCTATTGAAAGTTTCTTCCTGCTAGGAACAGACATGGCATACCACGCAGCTTGGAACACTCTGGAGGAAAGATATCGCAGTTCATTTATAATTTCCAAAGCCTTCAGAGATAAGCTTTTCATCGTTATCAACTAAAAGAGTTCTCAGACTTCCTCAGGGGCTGTGAAGCAGCAATGTTTCAGATAAAGAGTCTTGGTGTTCTAAACGACTATAGTGAGAACCACAGAATGCTCAGCAAGCTTCCTGATTGGCTTACAGCAAGATGGAATATAAAAGTCATTCAGATTGAAGAGGAGTGTGATTCATTTCCAACATTTAGTGAATTTGTTGACTTTGTCACAAGAGAGGCCAAGATAGCATGTAACCCAGTGACATCGCTACAAGCACTCAAAGCAAATGACTCAGAGAAAGTGAAACCTTTAAAAGCTCGAAGTGTCAGAGCAGAGATGTGCAAGCAGCACAGAAGAGGAAACAGAAACAAACAAATGTGTATTCTGTGAAAGATTAAATCACAACATTCAGACATGTCGAAAATTCATGGAAAAGGCGATAGCTGAAAGAGTGAAGTTTGGAAAATTAAAATGACTGTGTTTTGGATGTCTCAGCTCTGGACACCTATCTAAGAGATGTGAAAAGAGAAATATTTGTAACACCTGCAAGGGAAAACACCCAACATGCTAATGTGAAGAGCGAGACAAGCAGTTCAGAAGAAACAAGGATGGTAATAAAGAACAAAGGGAAATTAAAGGGGTGAAAGAGACCAGAGAAACCACACAAACCAAAGAACAAGGTAAAGAAACATCAAGAGAGGCAATCTCAAACCGTGTGATCCAAGGTGATAAGAGCGATCTCACATCTACAATGATTCCAATGTGGTTATCCACTACAAGCAACCCAGAACAGGAATTGCTAGTATATGCCCTCCTGGATAGTCAAAGCGACACTACAATTGTTCTGCAAGAAAAGGCAGATGTTCTGGACACGGAAAAGAGAGATGTACAGTTAAAGCTCTCTACACTGTCATCCAAAGACAAAGTTGTTCCAAGTCAAAGGCTCACAGGGCTACAAATCAGAGGTTTCTACTCATCAAAGAGAATCCCTCTTCCTATGACATATACAAGAGACTTCATCCCTGCTAATTTAAGCCATATTCCCACACCCAAAACAGTGAGGGAATGGCCTCACTTGGAGCACCTTGCTGAAGAGATTGCCCTTCTTGTTAAATGCGATGTTGATCTTCTAGTAGGTTATAATTGTTCACAAGCATTGGTTCCTAGAGAAGTTGTTTCAGGAAAAGACAATGAGCCCTTTGCCCAAAGGACAGATCTCGGCTGGACAATAATCGGAGGTGTTGATCCCTGTGTCAACTATGGAGACGTTATTGGATGTAGTCACAGGATCATTGTCAAGCAAGTGACACCCAACCCACCATCTGATCAGTTGTTTAAAGAAGTGCGCTACATCTGTCGCACCCAAGTCAAGGAAATTGTCACACCATCAGATGTGATCAAAGTGCTTAAGGCTGATTTCAATGAAAGGAAAGTAAAAGATTCTCATCTCTCTCAAGACGATTTATGCTTCATTTCCATAATGGAGGAAGGAGTGAAAATTCAAGAAGATGGACATTGTGAGCTACCTTTACCATTTAAAGAGGATAGAACGATTCTACGAAACAACAAGAGCTGTGCTGAAAAGGAAGCAATTCGTCTGGTGAACGAAGCAAAGGAACTCTGCAACACGGGAAACTACAACTTCATAAGTTTGTTTCCAATAATCAACAAGTACTTAAATCTCTTCCCAATGAAGATTGTGCAGAGACAATAAAAACCCAAGACCTTGCACTCGGTGAGCAACAGACTGAAAGAGCTCTAGGCGTTAAGTGGTGTGTCATCTTAGATCATTTCCAATTTCAGTGGTTGTGAAGGAATGCCCATTTTCCAGATGAGGGGTATTGTCGACCTTGGCCTCCATCTACGATCCACTTGGCCTCGTTGCCCCTTTCGTTTTACTTGCCAAGCAAATACTACAGCAGATGTGTCGTGACAAGGCAGACTTGGACGCACCACTCTCAAGTAAACTCAAGCCACAGTGGGAGTCTTGGCTGTCAGATTTTAAGAACATCGCAGATGTTACGATCGACCATTGTTACCTTTCTAAGGACTTCAAAGTAGTTCAGAAATGTGAACTCCACTATTTTTCAGATGCAAGTGTAAGAGGATATGGAGTATGTACCTACTTAAGAGCCATCAATGAATCAGGACAAATCCATTGCTCACTTGTATTTGCCAAGTCCAGGGTAGCACCCACAAAGGTGACCACAGTACTAAGATTGGAGCTGTCTGCAGCAGTCGTCGCAATGCGTTTAAGCGACATGCTCAGAGCAGAATTGGAGCTGGAAAATGCTGAAGAAATCTTTTGGATGGAATCGCAAGTTGTCTTGGGATACATGATGAAACGAAGCAAGACGCTTTCATGTTTTCGTAGCAAATAGAATCCAGCGCATCAAAGAGAGTCCTAAACTGACACAGTGGAATATGTTGCATCAGAGGAAAGTCCCGCTAATCATGCGTTTTGTGGATTAAAAGCCAAAGACCTTCTTACATCCAACTGGTTTAGTGGACCAAGTTTTCTTTGGCAAAAGGTGCTTCCCAACGGAGAGATTAAGGTGGGAGAACTTGGATCAGAGGACCCAGAAGTGCGCAAAGTAGTCGAACACCACACATTGATAAGGGTGGATTTTTTGGAAGAAAAGTTTTGTAAAATTCTCCAAGCTGGGGCAAGACTAGTCAAAAACTATTGCAAGAGCTCATCAAAATTTGGGAAAGAATTTAAGAAGATGCAAAGGAGAAAAAAATGAAGCCACAAAGGTCTTGAAAAAAGACAAGAAGCTGAACATTAAAAAACGCAGCTATTGTACAAGGATCAGTTTTCTTCAAAGAGATCAAAGAGCTTCAGTCCCGAAAGGAGTTAGCTAAAGACAAGACAAGTAGGCTTTACTGACTCAACCTCATCCTGGACCACAAGGGTGTCCTCTGAGTGGGAGGTAGATTAGAGCAAGCTACAATACATCCATATGTCAAGCACCCAGCTATCTTACCAAAGAACAGCCATATCACAAGGTTAGTGATTGATCACTATCATCAGCGAGTGAAGCATCAAGGTCCGGGCATGACAATAAATGAGCTAAGGGCAAATGTATGGATGTAGCCAAGCAGTATCATCCTATATCTACAACTGTGTCAAATGCCGGAAATTCAGACGTGGAACAGAAGAGCAGAAAATGGCAAACTTGTCTAATGAGCGAACAGAAACAACTCCCCCTTTCACGTATTGTGGAATGGATTGTTTCGGCCCATTTTTTTGCAAAGAAGGAAGGAAAGAAGCTCAAACGCTATGGACTGCTGTTTAAGTGCCTCTGCTCTCATTTCAGTACCCAAATTTTTTTATGGTTTTGCAAGAACGCTTTCCTTAATTCTACTCCGTGCTTTTTTTTGCCCTACGCGGGAAAGTTTCATCAGCTTTTTTTGGGGGGCGGGGACCCGGGTACTAAAATATGTTGGGGGAGGGTGAGAGTTCCCCGGAAGCAGTAAGAAAAAAAGGACCAGGGGAAACCTGAAGCAAAATAGGCTGCGAATTTGTTTTTGAACCCTCCCTCTGCCAGTTCATATGGGTGGAGCCTGGGAGAGGCAAAAACCCCCCCATTCAGAAGCGTGTTTTCCTTTCCCCTTCTGGATAAGTCCTCCAAAAAAATTGGATGCTCATATTAAAAGGGCCTATCTTTATGAAGTGATGGCCATAGTAAACCCGTCGAGCCCATCACTCCACACCTACTCCATGATCCCACAGGATCTCAAACAATCACCCCCAATCTTCTCTTAACCATGAAGTCCTCTGCAATACTACCACCTCCAGGAGACTATGTAAGGGAGGACTTATACCTTCGCAAGAGATGGCGCAGAGTTCAATACCTGGTCAATATTTTTGGGCACAGATGAAAAAAAGGGGAATATTTGTTGGGCCTACAGCAAAAAACAAAAAAAGGCAGAAAAACAAGGAGAAATGCTAAAGTCAATGACATAGTGATCATAAAGGATGACACGGAACCTAGAAATGATTGGAAACTTGCTAAGGTGACAGCGGTGTATCCAAGTGAAGATGGATGTGTACACAAAGTGCAGTTGTTAATCAGTGACTCTGCATTAGACAGACCTATTCATAAGACAGTGACATTGTTAGAGGCAGAATAGACCCACTCATAAGTTCATAATAGAAATGACAAGTGATTTGGTGGGAATGTAGCTGCCGTTATGGGCAGCTCTCATATTTAATTCATTATCCTTAGGTTTCAGTTAAAACTGGCTATCAATACATATTATTATTTTAAATGAAACATTCAATAATAACTTTCAGTAAATTCATGCAGTTAAGAGATCATTTATTTGGTTAAAAACACATTAAAATGTAAAGGGGGAACTTATTTTTTTTGTTCTGCATGCCACATTGTTGCCCGTGGGGAAAGTTTGGCTGGTATACAAAAAGGAGCCACGAGGAATATTGTACTTGACATATCTGCAAGAGACTGGTCACAAGAAGTTTCCCCAGAAGACAAAAGTGAATTTTTGTGTGTGGAGAAGAAGCTGTATAAAACACTTTTATTCTCTGGAGTTGATGGGGCCAAGAGGTACAATTTTTTTTTTTATTTGTATCTTTTATTTATGTAGATTCTATATTTTCCTTGAGCTAATGTAGGTTTGGTTTCCTTTCTCAGTTCTGACGGCATTTTTGGGGCATCGTTAAGACATGTAAAGACATGTTGTCCGCAATAAATGTCTGTTGAAACCCAAGAATGATGTTGAGCCATGCATTTGTTACTTCAAGGCTGGACTATTGTAATTCTTTACTATCAGGATGTCCACAAAATGCAGTTAAAAGCCTTCAGCTGATTCAAAATGCTGCAGCAAGAGTTCTGATGAAAATTAAAAAAGAGATCATATTTCCCCTACTTTAGCTTCCCTTCAATGGCTGCCTGTTAAATCCAGGATAGAATTTAAAAAATTCTCTTCCTCACATATAAACCCTTTAATGATCCCGTCATCATACATCAGAGATCTGATTGTTCCAAAGTTTCCTAACAGAGCCCCTTTGTTCTCAGACTGCAGGTTTACTGGTGGTTCCTAGAGTCTCTAGAAGTAGAATGAGAGGCAGATCCTTTGTTATCAGGCTCCTCTCCTGTGGAACCAGCTCCCAGTTTTAGTCCGTGAGGCGGACACCCCGTCTACTTTTAAGGCTAGGCTCAAAAATTTTCCTTTTGATAAAGCTTAAAGTTAGAGTGGCTTAAGTTATCCTGAGCTATCTTCCTTATTTTTCCTCCGTCTTCTCCCTTGTTTGGATGGAGTAAAGGGAGTCAGGATTAGCCTAAAACCCGGGTCAGTTAGGGTTGAGGGGGAAACCCCCTCCATTTCTGTTACCTGTATGACCCCCTCTTTTCCCAATGGTTATGGTCAATCTGACAGAGAGAGATACCCAATCGTTGTGGTTTTTAGTATAAAAGTGGCCATCAGTGGGCTCTAGATGGCCAAAATGTCTACTTTTATGGGGAGGTTTTAAAACTTTCCTTTTTTATAAAGCTTATAGTTAGAGTGGCTTAGGTTATCCTGAGCTATCTCTGTAGTTATGCTGCTATAGGCTTAGGCCTGGGAGGACATAATGACCACTTTCACCCCTTCGCTACTTTTTCACACTACTCTTCAATTTTGTATTATTTGCTGTTATTTCAGCTTTTAACATTTGTTCTCTCTCTTTTCTCTTCCTAGAAGCTACACCTGGCCTGACTCTGTGTTTTACCTGTAACACCTTTCTGGAGAGGGGAATCCTCCCAAGCTTCTGCTGGAAAACAACTTAATGCTCACCCTCTACCGATGATCCACATGGCCCTGTCTTTCAGTGTTTAACCCCTTTCTCTCTCCAAGGACATAGCTACTGACTGAGCTTTTACTGTGACTAACTCTATGTGCTCTCTTCAGACTCTAAACTTGAAAACTGGCTCAGAGTTTATCTGTTCCTTTTTTCAGGTGAAAAACGACTAAAGGAGCTACATCCTTAACATTTCCCCTTTTCCTTCCCATAGAAAGTACTCCTGGATCAGTCCTTTTTTGTTCTTTTTGTGTCCGCTCTGTTCTCTCTAACCCCCCAGTGGCGTCCCAGGCGCTCACCTGACCCGGGGTTCTGCTGGAGGTTTCTTCCTTTAAAAAGGGGGATTTTTTTCCTCTCCACGGTCGTTACATGCATGCTCAGTATGAGGGATTGCTGCAAAGTCATCGCCAGTGACTGTCCACTGTCTCTACATCCTCATCCGGGAGGAGTGAATGCTGCAAGTCACTGACTGGATGCAATCTGCTGGGTTTTCCTTAGATAGAAAAATTTTTATCCAATTTGAATAAATAACAGAATCTGACTGCACTGTTCAATGATTATGATTAATTGGAATGTATGTACCTGACTTTTGTGAAGTGCCTTGAGACGACATGTGTTGTCAATTGGCGCTATATAAATAAACTGAATTTAATTTAATTGAATTGATTGAACTCGAAAGGAGTAACAGAGACTCTTTCCTGAACAGAGGATCTTTACTGGAGGGCGTGGCCGGCTCCCTGCAGCTCTCACACCCGTCTGCTATCACATCATTATACTGCTGGGGAATTAAGGAGTTTGTGGATGACCAGGCTTCAGATGAAGATAGGTCTTTGTGGTAGAGTCATCCCTCTTTGTGTGTTTCCATGTTTGATCTCCAGATTATTTACCTAATCCTTGTGGATCAGTGACTTTTTGCATGTATTCTTTCTTTGGGTCCTTTGAGCCATTACCTTGGTCACAGATGTCTCCCAGATTACTCACCTAATCCAAGGTTTTCCCCTGCAGTACCGTAGTCCCCAGAGATCGGCTGCCTACCCACTCTCCAACGAACTGATTAGTCTCCTCGCAACCTCAAGTCTCCCTCTGCTCTGCTTCCTGCTTTTTCCTGTTCGGATTAACAACGTTCTGCAAGACTCCCTACTGGAACTCAAAGCCACACCTCCATGTCTTCCTCCAAAGGGAGAAACATCCTTATCCCATTGCTTTGTCCACAACTGTCCACCAGAGAAGACATTTCAGGTTCTCAAAAGATTAGCAGCACTGTTGAGAGCAGATCAAATATGATTATAGATTTAGATACAGTATATATTGTAACATACAAATGTTGTCATGATCCGCACCTGTTTGTATTTAGCTAATTGCAGAAAATGTCCCTTCTTTGTTGAGTTCTCCATTGTTGTCTCCCTGGTTCCTGAGTTTTCTTCATGTCCTGAAAGTCATTCTC
The DNA here is from genome assembly GCA_036173005.1 of Crenichthys baileyi. NCBI lineage: Eukaryota > Metazoa > Chordata > Actinopteri > Cyprinodontiformes > Goodeidae > Crenichthys > Crenichthys baileyi. The sequence goes on along the minus strand of JAHHUM010000768.1, from coordinate 45,806 downwards.
TTCCATTAAATTATATCCATCCACTACGCGCCTGCTGATGTCTTGTTGTTGCTCTGGTCATTCACAACCACAATATCAACACTCCTTTAAGTTTCTGTTCTTATGTAATGAATTCCATTACGTTTCTCAAACACTCCTGTCTACACCTGGATTCGACTCCTCAACCACACAACATGACAGAAATGTGGTTCTGCACAGTATTGAATCATTAGGACTCAATACAGATCCAGACCTTGGATATTCTTTTTATAAAAAACAATAAAACTATGTACTTGTTTTTGTTCCACCTCACAATTATGTACAACTTTGAGTTGGTCTGTCAAACATCTCCCAATAAAATACACTGAAGTTTGTCTTAATAGCACAACTACATAGGCGAAAGTCAGAAGTGGGTTAGGAATGCGTTACAAATACTCAAGTAGCTTTTTGGGAAAATTATACTTGTGAGGAAGACTTCTACTTTTACTTTACTTACTGATTATAGGGAGAAAAATGTGACTTTAACTTGGTCAAGTTGTGCTTTGTGCCACTCATTATCTTTACTTTTGTTTTAAGTATATGCAATTACAATTTTACTTTATGGCAGAAAGATTGCTCAATTTCCTGTCACCTGGCTTTGTGTGACCAATCACATGTGGCCAGACACGGGCTTGGTCACATGAACCACCCACACAAACTCTGGGGTAGAAGGCACCACCCTCAGGTGAGAGAAAGATATATGGGTATCACACAGGATGGCGATAGAATAAGCCGGCAAAGAGGAGTCAGAGCTCCCCTGGTCTCATATACGAGCAATGTTCACCTAAACTTCCTGTAACTCCATGTCAGACTTGAGGAAACACATTGTGGTAAGTCTGGAATTTATTTTTGACCTTGGATGTTAATGTTGGCTCTATTACGATGCCATGCATAACTTTACTGACTGTGTATGACTCAACTATTGAATGTTATGTAAGACATAAATAATATTTTGAATAATTTTATTATAAATATTATTTATAACAATAATTCAGTGATTCTAATGGCATGTCAATCCACACACCAAATATTGTAAGTAAACCTATGACGTTTGCATTGACATGCCATTACAATCATTGAATTTATAATAATAATAATGTATAGTTGAATAAATCAGTGTTTAGTTTATTAAATTAATTTAATTACTTATTTATTTATCTGTGAATAGAGGATCCAACCCAACAATTTGATGAAGTGTACCCAATAGATTCCAAATAAAGCGAAAATCCTTTGCCTCTGATGAATCCCTGAGGAAGAGTGTGAAAATCACTGATACCTTCTGTTGCATTGGCTTGTTGACATGTTAAAAAGCTCACACAAATTTGCTGTTCTTGCTGTTGCATTACAAGAAATAAATTCTGACTATCAGATCAGGGAAAAGGTGACCAGAATAACAAAAGACAGTGGTTCCAACTTTTTGAAAGCCTTTTGTTTATATGGTGTGGATGAAAAAGAAGATAAAGATGCCAATAAGTAACAGGAGCTGCACTACATCGTGGACGAAGCATCAGAAGAAGAAAGTGAGTCAGAGATGGATTATAAGGATGTAGCTCCTATTCTGGATGAGGAGAATGGCCTTGAGTTCCAACTTCCAAAATGCCAAAAATGTGCACGCCATCTGCTGAATCTCTTATCCACAGTTGATGCCACTCTCGTAGAAGTTGCGAACAAAACATATCTTGATCTGCTTTTGCAAAATGTACTGCTTTGTGGAATAAAAGTAGCAGGTCGACCAAGGGGTTTGAAACAATTGAACGTGAATGCAAACTGCAGTTCCTCTGACCCAATCACACCTGTTGAAACTCTATGTTCCTAGCTGTGGAAAGAGTGGTGCACAATCACAAGGAACAGGGAGAATCTGCATTTCACAATGTATGCACAGCCTTGAAGATCAGGATGTAAGTTGGTAAAATTATCTTTAAAACTATGAGCTGTTTTTTTAATAAGACTTGATGAAAATCTTTTTCAGCTTTTAAACTGTATGTACATGTTGAATAAACATGCACTATTCACATTTTATGTATCAATACAGTTTTTATTTAAAGGTTGAACCCAGCTGAAATGGGATGTTTGGCTGAATATGTTGCTGTGATAAGGCCTGTTGCCATAGCCCTCAATATTCTTCAAGGGGAATCATCTGTGCATATGGGCCTTCTCCTGCCAACACTTTACCAGTTGCAAGACAAGCTGAAAAAGCTCACCTTGCAACGTGTTTGTCCCTCTCACTGATGCCCTGTGGGATAAGGGTTCAGAAACGTATTGCTGAAATGATGAAGGAACCTGAGCTCATTGCTGCAGCTGTACTCTCAAAATGAACTGGACTACAGATGAAAACGTCTTTAAATCTGGTAAATATTAAAACATTAGTGTGTGTGTGCCCATCCTTGAAGGTAGAGGGGTTTGAGTGCTCATATGATCCTAGAGGCTATGTTGTCTGGGGCTTAAATGCCCCTGGTAGGGTCTCCCATGGCAAACAGGCTCTAGGTGACGGGTCAAACAAAGAGCGGTTCAAGAATCCTTCATGAGGACTAATATATCGAGGCACGTGACGTCGCCCAGTACGGCGGAGCCGGGGTCCCACCCTGGCGCCAGGTTGGGGTCGGGACTCGCCGGAGTGTGCCTGGTGGCGGGTTGCTCCTCGCGGGACCTGGCCGGGCCAAGCCCAAAAGAGAGACACGAGGCCATCCCCCAGTGGGCCCACCAACTGCAGGGGGAACCGTGAGGGACCGGTGCAAAGAGGATTGGGTGGTGGACAAAGGTGGAGACCTCAGTGGCCGGATCCCCGGATGCTTAGGCTGGCTCTAGGGACGTGGAATGTCACCTCGCTGGGGGGGAAGGAGCTTGAGCTTGTGCGGTGAGGTCGAGAGATATCAACTAGAAAAAGTTCGGCTCACCTCCACGCACAGCGTGGGCTCTGGAACCCATTTCCTTGAGAGGGGCTGCACTCTCTTCTACTCTGGAGTGGCCCACGAGGAGAGGCGGCGGGCTGGTGTGGGTTTGCTTGTTGCCCCCCAGCTCAGCTGTCTCGTGTTGGGGTTTACCCCAGTGGATTAGAGTGTCGCACCCCTGTGCCTTTGGGTTGGGGATAGGTCTATGACTGTCGTTTCGGCCTACGGGCCGAGCGGTAGTGCGGAGTTCCCGGCCTTCTTGGTCCCTTCCGGGGACTCCATTATTCTGTTGGGGGACTTCAACGCCCACGTGGGAAACGACAGTGACACCTGGAGAGGCGTGATCGGGGGAATGGCCTCCCCGATCTGAATCCGAGTGGTGCTTTGTTATTGGACTTCTGTGCTAGTCACGGATTGTCCATAATGAACACCATGTTCAAACATAAGGGTGCCCATCAGTGCACTTGGCACCAGAACACCCTAGGCAGGAGGTCAATGATCGACTTTGTTGTCGTATCATCAGACCTTCGGCCGCATGTTTTGGACACTCAGGTGAAGAGAGGGGCTGAGCTGTCCACTGATCACCACCTGGTGGTGAGTTGGATCCGCTGGAAGGGGAGAAAGCCGGACAGACTTGGCAGGCCCAAGCGCATAGTGAGGATCTGCTAGGAACGCCTGACGGACCCTTCTGCCAGGGATGTATTCAACTCCCACCTCCGGGAGAGCTTTGACCAGATTCCGGGTGATGTTGGAGACATAGAGTCCGAGTGGACCATGTTCTCCGCATCTATCGTCGATGCTGCTGCCCGTAGCTGTGGCCATAAGGTCTGCGGTGCCTGTCGTGGCGGAAATCCCAGAACCCGGTGGTAGACACCGGCAGTAAGGGATGCTATCAAGCTGAAGAAGGAGTCCTATCGGCTGTGGTTGGCTTGTGGGACTCCTGAGGTGGCTGACGGGTACCGTGAGGCCAAGCGTGCTGTGGCCCGGGCTTGGCAGAGGCAAAAACTCGGGCCTGGGAGGAGTTCGGTGAGGCCATGGAGAAGGACTACAGGTTGGCCTCAAAGCGATTCTGGCAAACCGTCCGGCGCCTCAGGAGGGGGAAGCAGTGCTTTATTAGGGGCCATCCGGTCCTGACGGATGGCCCCTAATAAATAATGGGTATAGATGATTTTCATATGGATGGAATTATGTCTGCACACTTAAAGGGCTGCATTACTTTTTGTACATGTACTGTATTTACTCTCTTGTCAGCATGGGCATGCACAAACACACACACACTACTCGTACTCATCGTCTTCCACTTATCCAGGACCGGGTCGCAAGGGGCAGCAGACTCAGCAGAGACACCCAGACGTCCCTCTCCCCAGACACCTCCTCCAGCTCCTCCGGGGGGAGCCCAAGGCGTTCCCAGGCCATCCCAGAGACATAGTCCCTCCAGTGTGTCCTGGGTCTTCCTCTGGGCCTCCTCCCGGTGGGACATGCCTGAACACCTCCCAAGGAAGGCGTCCAGGAGGCATCCGGTATAGATGCCCGAGCCACCTCAACTGGCTCCTCTCAATGTGGATGAGCAGCGGCTCTACTTCGAGCCCCTCCCGGATGGCCGAGCTCCTCACCCTATCTCTAAGGGAGTGCCCGGCCACCCTATGGAGGAAGCTTATTTCAGCCGCTTGTATCCGGGATCTCGTTCTTTCGGTCATGACCCAAAGTTCATGGCTATAGGTGAGGGTAGGAACGTAGACCGACCGGTAAATCAAGAGCTTCGCTTTTCGGCTAAGCTCTCTCTTCACCACAACGGCACAGTGCCCCCATTACTGCGGCAGCCGCACCGATCCATCTGTCGACCTCCCGCTCCATTCTTCCCTCACCCGTGAACAAGACCCCGAGGTACTTGAACTCCTCTACTTGAGGCAGGAACTCCACTCCAACCTGAAGAGGACAAGCCACCCTTTTCCGGTTGAGTACCATGGCCTCTGACTTGGAGGAGCTGATCTTTATCCCAGCCGCTTCACACTCGGCTGCGAACCGCCCCAGCGCATGCTGTAGGTCTTGGCTAGAGGGGGCCAGCAGGACCACGTCATCTGCAAAAAGAAGAGACGAAATCCACTGGTACCCAAACCAGACTCCCTCCGGCCCTTGGCTGCGCCTAGAAATCCTGTCCATAAAAGTTATGAACAGGAACGGTGACAAAGGGCAGCCCTGCCGGACTCCAACATGCACCGGGAACAGGCCCGACTTAGTGCCGGCAATACAGACCAAACTCCTGCTCCGCTCGTACAGGGACCGGATGGCCCATAATAAAGCACTGCTTCCCCCTCCTGAGGCGCCGGACGGTTTGCCAGAATCGCTTCGAGGCCAATCGGAAGTCCTTCTCCATGGCCTCACCGAACTCCTCCCAGGCCTGAGTTTTTGCCTCTGCCACAGCCTGGGCCACAGCATGCTTGGCCTCACGGTACCCGTCAGCCGCCTCAGGAGTCCCATAAGCCAACCACAGCCGATAGGACTCCTTCTTCAGCTTGACAGCATCCCTTACTGCCGGTGTCCACCACCGGGTTCTGGCATTGCCGCCGCGACAGGCACCGCAGACCTTACGGCCGCAGCTACGGGCAGCAGCATCGACAATCGATGCGGAGAACATGGTCCACTCGGACTCTATGTCTCCAACATCCCCCAGAATCTGGTCAAAGCTCTCCCGGAGGTGGGAGTTGAATACATCCCTGGCCGAGGGCTCCGCCAGGCGTTCCCAGCAGACTCTCACTATGCGCTTGGGCCTGCCAAGTCTGTCCAGCTTTCTCCTCCTCCAGCGGATCCAACTCACCACCAGGTGGTGATCAGTGGACAGCTCAGTCCCTCTCTTCACCCGAGTGTCCAAAGCATGCGGCCGAAGGTCTGATGATACGACAACAAAGTCGATCATTGACCTCCTGCCTCTTCTTGGTGTGTGTTGGAATTCAGCTGTCCTCACAGAAGCTGATGCCACAGCCTCTGTGAACTCATCCAGGTTGTTGGTAGCAGTCCTGAAAACATCCCAGTCAGTGCAGTGCAAACACGCCTGAAGATTTTAGACATTTTCACTGGTCCACTTCTTTGATTACTTGACCATAGGGTTACAGAGCTTTAACTTCAGCCTGTATGCAGGAATGAGGTGGACCTTCACGTGATCAGAGTGACCCAGAGCAGCGCGGGAGACGGCATGATAGACACTCCTTAAGGTGGTGTAGCAATTATCCAAAGTTTTCCCCTCTCTGGTTTAACACTTTAAACTGTCTATATTCGGGGAGTTCTTGGGTGAGGTTTCCTTTGTTAAAGTCACCAGGAACAATAACCAAGGAATCTGGGTTTGTCTGCTCCACACACGGTATCTGGTCAGCCAGCATACGCTGTGCGTTGTGCACGTTGGCCTGTATCGAAATGTAAACACCAACCATAGTGAGGGAAGCAAACCCATCTGGGGGAATAAAACAGTGCTGCTGAATCGCTGAGTCACGTCCGTACACCAGTTGTTGTTGATGTAAAAGCAGATATTTCCACCCGGAGAGTTCAGCGTCGCAACCATCTACATTCTGTGATCAGGAATCCTCACTCTCAGTCACACAAAGAAATACCTCCAACTCAGCCTTGATCAGAGGCTGGCTCTCCTTCTTCATTCCGGCCTAAGACCTGTGTTCGTCACTCTCTCAGACGTGGAAGCCAATCTATTTGTTCCCCCAGGTAGCATTGCTCCTTCAGGCTTTACCATGACGCAACATCAACGCATCCCTGCCACAGTGTTCCTCCTCCGTTGCTCCAACTTGCCATGACTTCAAAGCCTGGACCATTATTTAATTTCCCTTTGGGATTAATAAAGTATTTTTGAATTGAATTGAATAGCTCGCTTTCAACACACACTAAAACAAAATGTACCCCATTAGCCTGTGCCGACAGTAGCCAGGCCATATTTCCCTTTGTGCCTCCTTCCTCTGTGTCTAAGGTTTCTCACCACATCTCCATTTTCCATGTCCCATGCACATGCATTATTTCATCTCTCCATTCCGTTCTTTGCCCCACCTTCTGTCATACAAGTTAAAACAGTACCTGTTCATTTTCATGCTCTCTAAACGATTCAAACTAGACAAACAAAGAGCCTCAGCCATTGTCTCTTATGGCTCCTGTTTTGTCTAAATCAACACCAGTACTTCATTCTACTCGATTTCCTACTGTTTTATCCTTTCCCGTCTTTTGCCACAGCAGTTCCACCCCACCCACATCAATATAGTGCCTTTCTCTTGTCTCTCCCGCTTTACACCAACAAATCCTCATTGGTAATTATATAAATTTATACCAGCTACCTCATCCATCGCTCATTAACTTCTTTCAGTCCTGGGAATTGCAAACAAACTTAGGGTTCATGCAACTAAGTCACCCACTTGGTTCCTGCTCCATAGACCTCACTCCTACTAAATTTGCCCTGGCACTTTTACATTTCAGAGATACTATTTGTTCTGCTCATCTAAATCGTGGGCCAGAACTTGATGACTGTCATTCCACCATTCTTAACATGGAGGTTTCTGTCAATAACACGCAACCCAGGCTGCAAGTTGTTTGCATTTATTTAATCAAGGGACTTACTGGGGTGCTCTTGAGTCAGAACTGTACTGCCCCATATTTGCTACTTGCATATCTGTGTCATGCAGTCTTTGTGATGCTTGTTCAGCAACTGCATGTCCAACCATCATCATTCTTCATTCTCCTTTCTCTTCATCTCGTAGCTCTACAGTTCTTGATTATCTTCTATTGCCCCTCCTCCCTCAGTCATCCTTAAACCCATCGACATCCATCCCAATTGTATTGACAAATTGCCCATTCCTGTATCAAGGAGGCAGGGTGGTCTGTAATAATTTCAGTTACGTTGGCTGTAAATGCCTGCTCCTTCTGCGCTGTGCTCATGCAAGGAACTGCTGTCCTGACAATTCTACATTCCAGGTAGACTAGGAAAGCACCTCTCCACACCCATTGAGGCGAATGCTCTCATATCCACTCTAAAGAAAACCACCCTGATAGAGACTTTGTGGAATTTTTTTATCTAGTGGGGTCACACATGGTTTTCATAGGGGCAATGAAATCATTCCCAATTCCACCCACCACTATCACAAACCTCCAATGGGCTCTTTCAGAACCCAACACTGTTGACACTGTTTTAGCTAAACAGCTTAAAGAAGGGGTTATGATAGACCCAGTCTGCCAGCCACCCTTCCCCATTTTTCATGTCAGCCCAATCGACATTGCCACCCGCAAATACTCTGGTACCAAGAGACTAATTATAAACCTTTCTACTCATCATGGTTCACATATTCCGAGTATCAACAGTATTCCCACGTTTTTACAATCAATATGCAGCTATCAACAATGCTATTACACTTATTTGCTTGGCAGGCCAAGGTGCCTTTGAAGCAGATATCACCAGCACCTTTAAAGTCCTACTGTCAGTAATCCGGGGGTTTGTATTCTTGTGTGTGTTATTCTGTTTTGGAGTTCTCAGGTTCTTCACTGCAGTGTGCACGACTACCTGAGCGATGGAGCACTGGAGGACTGATTGCTGCAGATGTGCTGCTTCCCACCTGCTCTTGATTAAGCTCTCTTTGGGAGTATGAAGAGCTGGCTGCCAGTCCTTAAACGCTCGACTGTTAGCCTATAGTGGTAACCCAAGCCTCCTGTGTCTCCTTCTGTTTTCTGATGTGTCTGCTTATGTTGACATTATCTTCTTGTTTGTTCCTTGCTCAAGGCTTTCCTGTGCTGACATCAGGCTAACATTCGAGTATTCCTGGATCGCAAGCTTCAAGCCATCTACCTCCAAACAGTAACTTCTGGGTAATCATCCCCACGGCTAGCAACCTTCAGGCTCCTCATCTTCCTCACCTCTGTGTAACCTGACTGTCCTCCTACGCTCGAGTCAAGACCTCAAACTCCTACTGCCTCATCGCCCTCCTTCTCCACCTCACACACTCGGACTTCACCCCCAGATTCCACACATTCCCCCTGCCATCTTCATCTGCATCTACTGGTAATCCTCTACTATTTTCCCTCCATAATCTCCTGTTCATATAACCTCCGCTCACATCTGCTCTGAGCTCACATCTCCTTTCCTCTCATATCCCAGAGAAGTCCCCTGGTCAGGATCAAGAACCATTTTCATCATTGTTGTCAATAAACCTTTAAATCTTTGTCTCCTGAGAGTGTTTGTGCAGGTCAGTCAGACAATTAACTAAACCATGACACCTACACAATATCCTAGACTTTTGCCAATTCTTTTTTTAGTTTTCTGGAAAGGAGTCTACTATTTTATACTATGATTTTGCTCTGTGCTCTGACTTTCCTTCTAATATCGTCTCTAAAGCAGAGAGAATCCTGTTTCGTCATACCGTGCTGGTCCTTGATGACTCATACTAAATGGAAATGTTTCTTCGGCATCACTTTCTGTACTCTTGGAATGGTACGTCTTTCTTTTATATTGATTTCATTACTAAATCCAGTGACATTCAGCTCTACACAAACACAGACATCCATAGGCCTCGATTGAATGATTAAAATCATTAATGAAAGTCAATCTCACTTCAAAGAAATTAAGCAGTTCATTTGCAGATTTTCTCTAATCTCGACTCAACATCAATTCCTGCTTTGTGCAGCTCATGTCCTAGGAAATCAGAGTTTCTCTTTTCAGAAATTTAGGCTATTGGCACCAGATTCAGAAACTTATCCAGCTCCAGCCCCATTGTTTTTTGGAACAGTTGTCAACTAGCTTTCCAGTTGGAACACCTTCAAATCCTTTTCTGAAAGCTTATCAACTGCACTTCCCATCTCTTGATACCATGTCCATCTGTCACTTCATTACTTAGTCTCATTCATTCCTTAAAATGTGTACTTCTACCATACTTCTAGACCATTCTGTCTGGCATTGCTTTTTTTTAAAAAGCTTTTAACGAAAAACTGTCCATCTATTACTCTCTTCCAAGTACCCATACTTGGAAGGTTTAAAAAGCAAGCAACACTGAGCCATCTCTCAGCACCTACCACTCACATCAGATCTCCTCAGTTGCTGCATCCTCACACTGTGCTCCAGCCACTGACCTAACTCCAGAATCCATGTTTCTTTTAGCCTTCTCAGACTTTCTACGTTGCTCTGAGTTTCCCCATCTTCATCCAAGCATAACCCTTCAATTTATCCATGCCTTTCAGATATTTCTATTCATAATTACAACACTCTTGTCTTTACTCTTGTTGAGAATTAAAATCATTTTGTTTCACACTATTTGTTCAGTTTGCATGTGTGTTGTGATTATTAATCTGTAAATATTATTTAATATTAATATTTTAATATTTTATCAAATAATATTTCGATCTGTTAAGGGTTGTCCTGTGAATACCAGCCCAGTAAGGCGATAGTATTAGGACAGAATAGAAAGGTGTGAGACGAGCTCTGACATTATTGAACAGCATAAACTCTGCACACACATGGAATGAATTCACACAATTTCTTGAAATACAAGAATTTATTAACAAAAATAAGTCAACTCAAAGTCAAACATATTTCAATCAACAAACTCTTTACTATGCTAAAACAATCCAACTAAACTACCAAGCAGAATGAAGAATAATGAAGACTAATGGGCTATGTACAATATAAACAAGTTGAATCATGACCAAAAGAGTGATGCAACATTACCATGCAATGTTATTTATGTTTGAGAACCAAGGATTATCTTGAAGAATCTGGAAATGAAGTTAAGTTAGTCTTGGAACCAACTTAGGCAGTAATCAGCAAACGTTAGACGACCATTCACAATGCAAGATCAGATAAAAAAAATTTAAAATAAAATAATGTTTTAAAGAATGATCTGCTGAATAAAACCAACCTTCTGGATGACTAATTCTCAATGGTGTCTCATTAGCTGCCTTTATTTATTGAAATATTATTTAAAGAAATATTATTAAAGGTAACGGTAAATTATTTAAGAAAATATCTTTGAAAGGAACCAAATCTTTCTGGAGAAATGGGGCTTAATGGTGTTTACTTAGTTATCAAATGTAGTAAAATAATGTTAGGGACATTATTTACTGGATTGAAAACTAAACCGTTCTGGGTAAATACTCTTCAGCAGCAAGCACGTGGCCTAGGCTGTTAGCAGTTAAGCTAACAAAGGAGGCTGATAGCTTAGCACCAGAATCAAAACACACACACTTAAAATACCATCAATAAAAGGGTTAAAATGCATAAGCGTGGATGGCGCGTTATGAGTTTAAAATCACCCTTTAAATAAAGTTTGTCATAACTTTAAAAAAAAAACACAAACACAGAACACAAACTGAGCACGTGTGCTGCAGATAGCCTGCTAGCACTAAGGTAGCAGTTTTACACAAAAATGAAAAACGTTTAGATCATTTCATCCTAACTGTTATTCTGCCCAAACACTTAACCTCATGAACCGTGGTGAGGAAACGTTGTCCAAGGGCGAAGTTTGAAAAAACGTCCACAGTCAACAAGCGGTTAGCTTTCGGTAGCCTCGGTAGCTCCTGGGGGTGAAGGTGCATTCGCTCTGTGAACAAAAGGGTTAGCTCCGGAGCTGTAGCTGGCGGCTGACCACACGGGTTAACACGGTGATGCGGTCTCTGCTGCCTTCCTTCCAGACTGAGAGATCGCGTCCTTGCGTCTTTCGCACCGTGTGCGTCTTCAGGGCTCGGAGAGAAGGTTAAGCTATTTACCCCCGTGCATGAATGAATACCGGATACACAAACAGCAATTTATTCCCACTTAACTTTTCATATGATCGGTGATCGTATGACACTCTTGGATCCAGTTTAAAGAGTTCATGTCTTTTTGGCCAGCAAAGAGACTTCAGTGCGCTGTGTTTGCTCCTGGTCCGATGGTCATCCGGCTTGGAGAGATTGGGGCATTGGAAAGGGGGTGCTTTTATACAGCCAGCGGCATCATGGAAAATCCGCTGGTACCCCCCTTTCCTAAGTTGTGCCGGAAGTAGGTTAATGCAATTTGTTTTGAAAATTCCAGAAGAGTCCGTACCGGAGTTTAATGTTGAAATCCATGGCTTAGGGTCCCAACATGTGTATGCATAAAACTTAAATATATCATGTATTGTGGACTGCAAGGAGAGAGAGATCACAGCAGGCTTCAGGCTGGAGGAAGGGTCAACCCCAGGTCAGGATGTTTGTCAGCAGCTGTGAGCAGTAAATGCCGGCTGTTAGTCATGATATAGGCAATAAAAGTACTCCCATAGGGAGTAACTAATTTATAGCGGGGACACAGGAACGCAGAAAACTCCATTAGTGACCTGTGCCTTCGTAAATAATTCCTTAAAAGGAAGTTTCAGCAGTCAGCTTTGAAGTAAAGGTATAAGAGGCTTTAACACTCATGGTGAGACAGACCACTCGGTGAATACAGCCTAGCTTTGCTGATCTGTGTCTCTCCCTAAGGCCTTAGACAATCTTTCTTTCTTTGTATCATTCTTTTTGTATTCAATTATGCATTGGAAATCATTGGACTTATTTACCAAATTAAACTTGTGTTAATCTTAATTTCCTGCTCTTCTCTGTTCTTTCTCACGACATCCGGACTGGGTGAGGTTGAGGCTGTATTATTATATCTAGTAGAATTATTTTACTTCAACACTCTCCAGAAAAGTAAAACTGACCAGCTGGCAATTTCTTTTCCAATCCATCTCTTCCATCTTAGCTTCTTTCTTAGCCCTTACGAACAGGGCCCATATTTACAAAGATTCTCAGAGTCCTCTCAGAGAGCTCCTATCTTAGACTAAAAATGCCTACCAAGGAGTCTCAGCTTAAGAATGATTCAGCTAGCTGCAGAGCGACTCGACTCTGAGCGAGGAGACGACAGAAATTCCTATCTTACTGAGGAGTTGCAAAAGACAAAAAAATAAAACAAATACGCTCCTAGGAATCAGTGGAGAGAAATTAATCCATCATAGAATTTAGACTGGATTAAGAAATGTGATGATGATGAAACTTAGCAAATTTAAATCAATTGTCACACAGCATCAAAATGTTTGAACCTTATTTACGTGCTCTTTATTATTTTGATTTGCGTATTGTTATGTTTACTCACCATGCTGGTCATTTTCCTACTTCATCTATGTGATATTTATGTGGACACTCACCAGTGAGCATTTTGCTGTGATCGCCTTCTTTTATAAAGAGGTCTGATTTGGCAAAAAACAAAACGGAGAAAAAACGAACTGGACAGAGGAGCAGTGCCTGCTGTTGGCATAGGTGGTGCCATTTTCAGAGTGGCCTCGGGGAGACACATGCGTAGTAGCATCCGAATGTCCTGTCCTTGCTGGTCAAGTAAAAGGGTGGATTCTTCAATGACACTTGGATCCTAAAGTTAAGTACATTCTATTGTCTGTGTCTCCAGAGACTGTATTACAGTTATAAACAACTCTAGTCACCTTAAACCTTTCTTTCTTAGCTTCTGCAAAAAAAGAAGCTGGGCCAGAGATTCCTCAAGAAGAGGCAGTGTCTCTTCTCTTCTAATCTTGTCGAGGATGCATCTTTCCCCCTCCCTGACTGTGTGAGGAGCAGCTGTTCATCAATACTGTTCATGTAAGGGGTTGTGTCTGGAAAGAGAAAATTATTTAAGATAAAACAATACAAAAACTATTTTTTTCATTGTGTTTTGCTTTTTTTGGTATCTGTTATCAGCTATGCTAATGCAAGTGGCCAATGACCCTAGAGCAAGGTGGAGCTGAGGCTACCGGTGATTCAAACATTATTTCAAAGACTACACCCTCATGATCTGGTAATGTTAGTTTGCTTCATTTTATGTGTTTTCCCGCAATCTCCTCTCAGTAACCTGCTGAAATATGTATGCATAGTTCTTAAAAAGATGCTAAATTTTCTCCAGTACCCCTAATGCTAAAGATAAAAGCTCTGATATTGCTATATGCTGAGCCATTAGCTCTGCTGTGCTCACACGCACCTAGTTTGTACATTCACCATCTTGTGAGAGCCCAAAAACAATTTTCACCCCATAGAGTGTCAACTCTATTTAAAATGCATTCACTGTGAGGGCTAATTCAACATAACATTAAGAATCAATTGTCCATAAGGGTAAGATTTCTTACTTTTAAATATTTTATAAAAAATAAAATGTTATATCCCCTTCTGATTTGAATTGTGAACTGGTTGTTGGAACACATACAAAGTGTTGCTTTTAATTAATTAAAACTAATTTGACCTCATTCCAAATTCCTCAAGACAAACATTGGTTCTTAAATGAACATGCTCACTCTTAATTGTGATGTCAAGGCATAATTTTATTGGTTATGGATTATTTCTTTGTTATTAGTTTTCATCATTCTTCTCATTTTTACTTAGTAATGTAGTTCAGGGTTGATAGTCAAGTGTAAGAGTGAAACCTCTTCAAGAAAGTCCAGTTGCCATCAACATTAAAGTTCAAGGGATATTAATACTTATGTATTAATCTTCTCCGTCCCATTTACTCCTCAAACAAATTGATGTATTTCAAATCAGTTGAGAAAAATGGAATACCAAAGCTCAATGCATTTCTCCTTTATTTCATTCTGTGTATGTCATGCCATTCCAACACAGCCATGATAGTCGGTGGTAACATCTGCTCTGACTGAGCACAAAGAGCAGTGGTAATTTACATCATGATTCTTAAAAGATCTTTACATCACCATGGTTCATTCCGGTTTTTTAGAACCTTCAAAACAATCCATCATACTGGGAGAATCCTAAATAAAGATGGTTTAGGACAAAAACCAGAAGTGGAAAAAAAGAAGACATAAGTTTGAAACAGATGTAGGAGGTATTCAGGCACTTAGAAATCTCTCTGGTCCTTGGCTACTGAGTTTTACATTTTACACACCATCCTGATCGAGTCTTGAAAAGGTTGTCCAGACATGACAAGACTATGGCTATGGCACATTCAAGAACAGCTAATTAAAGGGATTTCAAGTATTGAAGAAAAAAACTAACATTTGTATTTACATTTAATCCTTTTTGTTCTATATCTGGACATCTCAATGTATTTCACTTGAATTAATTAACTACCATGGTTGAACACATAACTACCACTGTGTTATTTATCCATTCCTTTCAGTTCGAATCCAGAACCTGTAAAGCAACTATTTATCTGGTTAATGTCTTTGGGTTCTTATTAAATGTGAGTAGAATTTGGAAAATGTGCGCATTTCACATGAAAGTCTAATTTCCTGCGCATTTACATATCCCTGTTTACTTCCTCTTTCACTGGCTTACTCTATGTTTCTGTAAGCTCCAACAGCCATGAGGAGCAGGAAGCCATTAGAGAAGACACAATCGATTTTCTACTCAGGCGCTGCTTGGAACATTGCTGCACTCTGTGTTATTAAAGTGAAATGATGCATGCAGTGGCAGCATGATTTTGAATAGTTTTGTTTGTAATGATAAGTCATGATTGGGGTGGCCATACTGACTGCATCTTCAGGCTTGAAGAGTCCTTCATTTACTTTTTGGGCGAGTTAGAAGAAAAGTAAAGGGCAAACATTTACAGTTGGCAAAACAGAAAAAAGACATTCGAGGACTCAAAAGCCACAGAACACCAACAAGAAGAGTTCACTGAAACTGATATTTAGTCTTGTGCTCACTTTGGCTCAGGACCGATATTTAACAATTTGTTTTGAGAGACAACAGCTGGCTGAGGACAAGACAAATTAACATAAACATTACATTATTAAATAAAACAATTTCTGAATTATAAACAGAAACCATCCATAGATTTTTTCTGTCTTTTTTAAAGTGCTCAGTTAAATGTTACAATTTTATGAAGCAAAACTGTTCAGCTGACATTAAAAAAACTTTTTTTATCATTTGATATTTCATTTCTAACAAAATCTTTGTGTGGCAGTTGACTGTAGATATGCTAGCAAACGTATACAGGTGGCATGATGTTGCAGTGGTGAAACTGTCCCTGCCCACATGGAGACATCACTTTCTGTCTAAATGTGGTTAAAGGTTTTCTGTGTCAAATGGTTTAACAGAGAAAAAAATTAGATTTCTGTTATTTGTTTTAATTTGAGCATGACATGCGAGCTAAAATGTCATTTTTTTACACTTTCCTAAATAAGGATAAGGACTGTTTGACTCGAACGAAGGATCCACAGAAAGATTCCCATGGATATTCAGTGTCAGAGTGTTGATGCAATTCAGTGCTGGCATCAATCCAGTGACTCACAGGACAAAACAGAACATATTCAAGCCAAGCTGGAGAAATTTTCTTTTTGGCTCTACACTTGGCTCTACATAGGGACCAATAGGTTTTAGAAGGTACAGGAATATGTCAAACATTATTTCCACTATGGGAGAAGAAGTGGAAGTGGCAAAGGAGCATAAACACCTCAGTGTTCACCTGGACAACAGACTGGACTGAAGGTTGAACAGTCATGCTGTCTGCAAGAAGGGATGGAGTATATTGTGAAGCTTAGTTCCTTCCTTGTGTGTAGCAAAAGTTCCAGATCTTCTAAAAGTCTGTTGTGGCTGAAGTGTCTTTAGATGCAAGAAAAACTGTCTAATGTTCAGTGACTCCAGATAACCTAACTGCCTAAACCAATTTAAACCATTTAATGCGAACACAGCATCCAGGACAAAGCTTTTGGGTTATGATATTTATCTTTAGCAACCATTCTCCACTTCCATATATTCACTGCAGTTTGTGCGCCGGTATAGTTTTGTATAATTGGGTTCAATACCGAAAACCCGTTTTCTGGTCACTTAAATCACAAAAGGATTCTTATGTTAGTTTGTTGCTGAACAGTCGAAACTGACCAACACATCTGGCATCAGTAGGAAGCTATGAGAATAACTGGTCAGTTTGTAGTAGGAAGCTGCTTGTGCAAGTTGTTGTCTAATAAACAGAAAGAGCTAAAGGGTAAAAAGCCAACTATTGTAAAACAGGGTTAAATTGACTACTGCTTTCATTTCTGGATTAGAGTTCATATTTCAAGACAGTGTGCAGGAAGACATCCATAGTGACATCCACACCAACCTCACACCAGTCACAGCAGAAAATAGCCGTGAAGGTCAGTATTTATTTTTTTATTAACCCCAGCAGGCACCATTAAAAGATTATTTTCACTTGGCTACCTTCTATTTGCGTGAGGCCAAAGAGGCGGCCAAAAGAAAGTCAATTTAAATTAGAATCTGCCTAAATATTTAGTCAACATCAAAAACAGCTTATCGGATAATTTCTTTACAGTTTTAAAAATAATTAATTTCAGTGTTCAAACAAAAAAACGACCAAAAAGGGGTTTTAATAAGACATACAGTTCTATTATGTTATGTATTCCTAACAACCACAGGCTAGATCTTCAGAGGTTTTAACTGGGCTGGCGCAAGACTAAGTCTGTCATTTGGCGTTTGAACCAGCATTTACACAGAGACACATCTCCTGTCTGGAGGGGAACCTGGAAATTGTAGAGTTCAGCTGGGATTGGAAAGGGTTTGAGATTTACTCATGACTACATAGCTTTTGATGTGACCATAAAAATATACAAATTCTTGACATGATGCATTGGTAACAAACTCATAATAAATTGCCACATATGTAGTCCTACACAATGCATATACATCCTAATTTTCATTGTGTTTGACCTCAGGCATAACCATTGTGAATGTCTATGATGAATGATTAGGTCTGTTGGTATTCTTCAAGTAATGTACACTCACTGACAGGTCTAGAACCAGCACCAGGGGTGTAACCAGTTCAGCTTGACAGCATTTGATAGGGGTTTGATGGAGATACCCTACCCACAGCTGAAGAACAGGTGGTCAAGTTGTGAAACGGTCCAGCATATGAAACAAAATGTGTTGATTCCCTCGCTTACCCACTGGTTTCAGCGTTGGGCCTACCTGTGACACAAAGCTAAGTGTATAAAGCTCTAATCCTGATAATAGCTTGTATTTCTATACATGTAAATGCTTTGGCAACACATTCTATTTCGAAGCAAAAAGTTAAGAAAGTATCAGATTTGTTCTCGCTCTACGGAACGTGAGAAAGAAGGAATATTAGGCTGTACCAAAAAGAGCAGTGTCTGCATTTTCCTTTACAAACTCAACCATTTGTTGTGTAAACTGAAACATGCTTGAAGATTTAGCTTTCCTGTGAATCACTGAGTGAATATTTATGTACCTCCTTTTTTCTAAGAAAGGCTTCAAATCTGTGATGCAACGAGCCCAGAATGATTGCATTACTTTAAACACACTTCTCTGGATTTCTTGGTTTTGCCTCAAAAACAGCATTGTGTAGGTCGCCCCACGGACTGGTCACCCTGTACAACAAGACCATAGCATGATACCTAATCCACCATATTTCACATTCTGGCTTGAATTCAGTGTTTAGGGGTGGTCTGATGAGCTGTGTGCAGCCCCTAGAGCCTTGCTTTTATCAGTCCATCAAAAGTTGCATCATTTCTCTTCAGGCCTGTCACTGGGAGCTGATCAATGACTGATCATTTTTTCATTTTGCTCTTTTTCAGTCCATTCGATTGGTAGTTCCATATCTTTCTGTTATTTCTTTTTACATTTTAAAGTACTTGACATCATCTTACCTTGCGTTTTCTGCTCTTCTTTAAATGTCTTTTCCTTTCCAATCATATTTTAAATCAAAGGACTTTTCTTCAGAATAATGTCTTGAACGATCCATTTTCCTCATATTTTCAGAGTAAGGAACTCCAACAAGCATGTACCACCTTTGCTACCTTCGTCCTTAAATAAGGGCTACCTGTTTCACTCCTGTCAGTGATTAATTACTATACTGTCTGTCCTGTTGCTGTCTAATCTTCTACAAAGCAAACTTTATTTCTGGGGGCACTCACTTACTGTTTTGAATGTTTTTCAGATTTCCAGTACCTCTATTTATATCTCCATTACTTAAACCATCTGGGGCTTTACAAAAAGAACCCTTTATTTATCAATCACTGATCTGCATGTGTACCAGATTCAGTTAAATCAGTCCAGTGCTTCTGGGTGCCTAACTTTGTGTTTAAGTGTTTTTGTTATTCAGCGTATCCTATATTGATTATATATAAAAATATAAATTAAGTGAATAATTGCAGAATATTGAAATATTCTAATCTTAATTTATGGTAAACATTAGTTAATGTGATTTCTCTCCAGAGAGACGACTTCGTTTATTACAAAAGAAACATTCATTGTGCAGTAACATTTCACTATTCGACCAAAGACTTGTGTTTGGCAACACACTACTAAAACTATCACAAAGACTATTTTTGTCTTTTTTCTTATTATATCACTACATATATTTCTAAAAGTAAGCTGTTGTAGTCTTAGATATGGACAAGGGCTCACAAGAGACGAGATGACCAAATTATGTGTCAATGATAAAATTAGCAAACTGTTTGCATTCTAATGACACATATCAATAACCCACCAAAAATTATGAATGGTCATACTTCTGTAGAAATTCACAAAAATCATCTCAGGTGAAATGCAATAGGTTTAGTGGTTCAACTGGGCCTAACTGTATTCACGACAGAGTAAACACTGATACCACTGGGGATGCTACATTAGTTGAACAGAGCTGTAAAAATTGATTTGCCTCCTGACAGATTTCTTATGTTTCTGCTTTAAGAAACACTTTTCAGAAGACTTTTAATATCAGTTATATTAAGAAAACATTTAAATAGAACCTGTCTGACAACATGAAGTAAGCTAAAGGATCTAAAAAAAAACACGTCAGGTCTAAAAATCTAAAAATAATTAAGAGTAGATGGAGTCATTGTCACGAATAAATCTAGAAAGCAATTTCTAAGGCTCTGGGACTCCAGAGAACAGTGAGGACCATTATCCACAAATAGAGAAAGATGGAACAGTGAAGGGCTTTCTCAGGAGCGGCAGCCTACCGAGATTACTACAAGAGCTCAGCAATGACTCATCCAGGAGATACCAATATAACCCAGAACAATATCTAAACCTGTGCAGGTCTAACTGTGTCAATCAGGGTTCATGATTTAACGAAGAGAGAATAGGCAAAAATGGCTTACAAAGGTTTAAGGCGTTTGTCTTGTTACATCTGCTGTACAACAGCATTTTAGACAAAGAACATCATACCCACAGTCAATCATGGCACTGTGGGCTGCTTTGTTGCTTCAGGTCATGAACAGTTTGCTGTAACTGGTTAAGACCATGAATTCTGCTCTTTACAAGAAGATCCTGAAGAATGTGTGGTCAGTTTGTGACATTAAGCCTCACTGTACATGGGTGATGCAGCATGGCAATGATTAAAAGCACACCAGCAAGTCTACCTCTAAACATGTAAAAAAACACTAAATGAAGGTTTTGGAGTAAAATGATCCAACATTAGATTTCAACCTGACTGAGATGCTGTGGCATGATCTTTAACAGGCCGTTCATGCTGGAAAACCCTCCAATGGTGCTTAATTAAAACAGTTCTACAAAGAACAGTAGGCCAAAATTCTTCCACAGTGATGTAAAAGACTCATTACCACAAATGCTTGATGGCAGTTGTTGCTGAGAAGTAGGGCACAACTAGTTGTTAGGCTTAGTGGGTAATTACTTTTCACAAAGGCCCATACTTGTTTGGGTAGCTTTTTATCCTAACTAAATGAAATTATCATTTAAAAATGCATTTGTATTTATTAAGGTTATCCTTGTCAGATAATTAAAAACATTTAAATGTGACAAAAAAGCAAAGACTGAAGAAATCTATAAGGGGGCAAATACTCACAGGACTGTATTTGTTTAACACAAAAGCTACAACTTCCGTCCAATCAAAATGAACCTATCAATGGAAAACAGAGACGCAACCATTAAAACTACATAAATTCCAACATACATATTTTGTTGTATGAAACAACATTCCCCTTCTTTTATTTCTGGCAGGAATTAGCTTCCTTGGAATTCATTATAATGTGTTATTACCCACTGTTGGTATTTTTCAATAAAGCATGGCAAGAAAATGTGTCTATATAAAAGACAGGTCTACCTAGGTAAAGACTAGGAGGCACATAAGAAACCTTTTGTCCCATTTTTTAAAACACCATGGAAATTAAATAGCTGACACTATTCTGCTGTTTGACACTGAAAAATAGGGGCTTTGAGTAAAGGACCATATCGTCTTACGACTAAATATAATTTTTTTTCACATTATCTAAATTTTTATCTAAAAAGCCATTAATATTTCAACCTGAGATTATATTTTTTTAAATGTTATAGTTTGAAGACGTTGTGGGTCTTGCCTTATTTCTTGTCAGATTTCACTTCAAACGTAAACTTAGCTTGGTAAAGACACACGACAAAGGCTTCAAAATACAAACTTTTGATGCTCACAGAGACTAAAGTTTAAAATAGTAAACACTATAAATGTGGGTCCTGTTGCGTAAACATTTCATTAAGTCTGTGATGAAGAGTCATTGTGATGCTGTCAGACAACAGTGCTTATGTCGTCAGCATCATCAGGTTTCTTGGGCTTACTGGGAAGAGACTTGAGGTACTCCAGGTGGCGTCGGGCGTCCTCCTGGTTCTGACGAACATAGTACACCACATATGATATAACCATTGCAAACCAACCAAACATGGTGACCAGCATAGCATAGTCTGTGGTCCTTTTTGCCAGATTACATAGGTCAATGTCCACTGCCAAGAAAGGCCGGCCCTCCTGATCGAGAAGTTCAGAGCTTCTGCAGAGGACCCTGGCCGCAGCCTCATGGTTGTGCGCCATTCCACCAATGGCCTGCTGGAGTGCGCAGTCACAGTGCCAGGGATTATCATCCACAATGATGCGGGCCTTCAGCCGAGCAAAAGTATACCTGTGAACGCTAGTGATGCGGTTGTGGGAAAGGTCCAGCACCTGTAATGTCCCCTCTATGCCACTAAAGGAACCTTCCCCTAAAGTTTCCACTGCATTATAAGAGAGGTTCAGCTCCCTCAAAAGCCAGAGTCCACGGAAGGCTTGATCAGGCACAGCACCTATTTGGTTGTGGTCCAGCCTCAGATGGACAGTGTCGACTGGGAGGTTGGGGGGAATCTCTTTGAGGCGGGACTGACTGCAGGTAACATTGAGACCGTGGAGGTGGGGGTCGCGTAGACAGCTGCAGCCCTTTGGACACATGCTGGCTGAGGGGAAGCACAAGGCCATGAGGACAAGGCTCTGAAGGAGCAGGCACATGGGGATGGAGCGCGACAGCCACAAGTCCAGCAGAGTCATACTGATGAGCCTCCAGCAGCATCCCGCCTGGGGCCGCAACACCACCACTGGTCCTTTATACACATGACATAGTGGCTGCTGGACCTTACACTCCACTTACCACCAACGCCGGTGTGTGAACTGATCTTATCATGCTGTGTTGGGACCTGGAACGACATAAACAGGAAGTCAATCAAGACACTTTATCCATTGTTTTAGGACTATTATTCAGTCAATATTTTCAACAGACTATTTAGAAATATGTACACACTGTTATCTATGTGTATTTTGATAATTCACACAGAACACACAAAGCATCCAGAGCCCTTTTCCACTGGCTGTATTTAGCACACTCCACTCTGCGGGCTTTGTGAGCATTTCCAATACGTTTTTTCCGTACCCATACCTAAATTTTTGGTGCCTACTCCTCAGCAGGTATGACCGGGGCTGCGTAAGGACTACATATGATGTGAACAGACTGCTGTTCACTGATTGGCCATGAGATCAGGGGAAATGAGAAAGTTCTCGCCGAGGTAGTGCGGAAAAAAGGTAATAAAACTCAACGGAACTACAATAATATGAAGGACCACAATGGCAGGAGCGGGTCAAACCCAAATATAATTTTACTATTTAGAAATCATAAACCATCCCTGAACTCAAAAATTTTAATTAAAATGACACATCAGCTTTCTGAATTACACGCAGGTAGGGGGTGTTGTATTTAATAACATCCTAAAACAGCGGATCACACAAAAAATCTGCTGTTCAGACGCACAAACATTTCACACAAAACAATACAACCATAAAACAGCGTGTTTGGGTCAGAAATGTATTTGACGGTCCTTGATCAAAACACCGTCTGCAGGAACTTCTGTCTTTATTAAATTGTTTTTTGAGAGGGTGAGATGTTTTATTTATATGCTGTTATATTCAATAAGTTAGAATATTTTTAAAAAGTTCATTTATTTCAGTTACTCAATTCACTAAGTGAAACACATAGAGTAACTACACACAGACTGTTTTCAAGCTTTTATTTCTATTCATTATGATTACATTTAATGAAAACATGATATTTCAGATTAGAATATCAATTCAGAAATACAGAAATGTGGCCTTAATAAAAAGTATGTTTAGTACGTGCTTATAATTTTCTTTTAAAGGGTAATTTTAACTTGACAAATGAGCCTTATCGGAACACATTCTCATTTGATTAGATATGATTACATTTTCTTGATTAGGCAAAGTATTATCATGTTTCAAGGTATTTTCCCGAACTACTGGCATAATCATACACAGGATGCAGAATGCAGGCAGAACGTTTTATTTACAGTGATCTCTAACATTAACATGCACAATGGTGGGAACACCAGGGGAAGCAGAGCAGAGGTAAGCAACAATTAAAACTACTTTCCTCAGAGAAACACTAAGAGTTGTAATACGAGAACACAGGGGGCTTGACTCTACCAAATAGACTAATCATCAGCTCCTGTCCTGCAGCTCCTTAAATCCCCAGCAGACAAATGAGGGGATCACAGACAGATGTGCCACCTGCAGCAGGTCAGCCACACCCTCTCAGATGTTGTGAGGCGACTGGAAAAGAAAGCTTTCTCATATATTTCACAGAGGATTGTTCCCACTCCAGTATCTGATGCAATCAACCTCCAAGATAAAAAAAAAAAACGGAAAATATTGCAACTGTTTACGTGCTGATGGGATAGGCCAATTGAGTACAGCTCGGATCTTCTCAGGATCGGTCTTCACCTCAGAAAGTGACAGATGGAACATGAAATTCACATTTCTCTGCTTTAAAAGAACGATTTTCAAGAAGGCGTGAAGAACAAACCAAACATGTTTATTGTGTTCCTCTAGGGAAGGTCAGAATGTCATCGAGATAAACGTAACAACAAACTGGTTGAGAAGGTCCTGAAAGACATCATTAACGATGGACTAAAAAATTGCGGGTGCATTAGTCCAAAAGGCATGATCAGATATTCAAAAGGCCCAAGGGGGAGTCTTGAAAGTGGTCTTCCATTCATCCCTTTCTCAAATCCTGAGAAGATGGTATCCAGAATCAGAATCCCTTTATTGTCATTGTACAAAAAAGCACAACAAAATTTAAAAATAGCAGCTCTTGAAGACAGTGCAAGAGAAAAACAAAAGTGCAGCTCAAACAAGTATTATATACACTGCTCAAAAAAATAAAGGGAACACTCAAATAACGCATCCTAGATCTGAATGAATGAAATATTCTCATTGAATACTTTGTTCTGTACAAAGTTGAATGTGCTGAAAACAAAATCACACAAAAATCATCAATGGAAATCAAATTTATTAACCAATGGAGGCCTGGATTTGGAGTCACACACAAAATTAAAGGGGAAAAACACACTACAGGTTGATCCAACTTTGATTTAATGTCCTTAAAACAAGTCAAAATGAGGCTCAGTATTGTTTGTATGACCTCCCTACAACGCCTGGGCATGCTCCTGATGAGACGGCGGATGGTCTCCTGAGGGATCTCCTCCCAGACCTGGACTAAAGCATCCACCAACTCCTGGACAGTCTGTGGTGCAACGTGACGTTGGTGGATGGAGCGAGACATGATGTCCCAGATGTGCTCAATCGGATTCAGGTCTGGGAAATGGGCGGGCCAGTCCATAGCTTCAATGTCTTTATCTTGCAGGAACTGCTGACACACTCCAGCCACATGAGGTCTAGCATTGTCCTGCATTAGGATGAACCATAGGGTCTCACAAGGGGTCTGAGGATCTCATCTCGGTACCTAATGACAGTCAGGCTACCTCTGCCGCGCGGCCCTCTAAAGAAATGCCCCCCACACCATTACTGACCCACTGCCAAACCGGTCATGCTGAAGGATGTTGCAGGCAGCAGATCGCTCTCCATGGTGTCTCCAGGCTCTGGACACTACGCTGACAGACACAGCAAACCTTCTTGCCACAGCTCACATTGATGTGCTATCCTGGATGAGCTGCACTACCTGAGCCACTTTTGTGGGTTGTAGAGTCCGTCTCATGCTACCACGAGTGTGAAAGCACCACCATCATTCAAAAGTGACCAAAACATCAGCCAGAAAGCATAGGTACTGAGAAGTGGTCTGTGGTCCCCACCTGCAGAACCACTCCTTTATTGAGTGTGTCTTGCTAATCGCCAAAGATTTCCCCCTGTTGTCTTTTCCATTTGAACAACAGCATGAGAAATTGATTGTCAATCAGTGTTGCTTCCTAAGTGGACAGTTTGATTTCACAGAAGTTTGATTTACTTGGAGTTATATTGTGTTGTTTAAGTGTTCCCTTTATTTTTTTGAGCAGTGTATATGATTAAAAGTTGTCCTCGACATGATAAAGTTCTGAACAAACTCTGTCTCTGTAAAGTTCTTAACATCCCTGCCCCACCATTGCTGGTTGTGTCTCCACATCCAAACAGTTTGTTGTGCTGAATTAGCAGTCAAATCTCCCTAAAATGGAACAAAAAGAAAAGTTTCACTCTCCTTTTATTCATGTGTTCCCCACACAGCACCCACTGACACAATAAATGGCTTCTGTTGTGCACTTAAACCATAACACCTATTTGTCAGTGTTCACTGTTGTGCTGCGCTTGACGACGCTCGTATTGTTCTTATGCGCATGCGGGTCAGTTTGGAGCTGCAACATTTCAAAGTAATGCGAACGACCACACAAGGTGTAAGGATTATGATTATTGATTAATAAATATTTATCAAAACTTATAATTAAAAATCATAATTCAGGAAAATAGTTTTCTCAACCAAAAATCATTGCTTATTAATAGAAATCAGAAATGTCCACAGGGGTTGTGATTATGGGTTCAAAGCACTTAATAGTTACAATTAGTTAATTATCCTTAATAATTGATAATTATTAACCAAAACCATGCTAAATGTCACTGTTTAATCAGCTGCCTCACCAATAGGTGGGGGAACTTTGACCTTATTTTGACAGATAAATCACTATTGCACAAAATAAACAAATGTTTCTATGTATGTACACATATATGTATATATATATATATATATATATTATATATATATATATATATATATATATATTATATATATTATATAATATATATATATATATATATATATATAAAGACCTTGGAATGAATTAGAGCAAGGACTGAGAGCCAGGCATTGGGATACCAGCCATGGATTACAACATGGATGAACGTGGACTCTGAACTGTACACACAAAGGCCAGTATGAACTTTTCTGCACCTTTCAACATCACACTAACCAAGATCACACTAACTAAGAAAACCAATTTTGTACTTGTACAAGCCGCGGGTGTCCCACTTTATAATATGAGATATTTACACAGAAAGATATTACACGTGAGGATTTTTTACTTTTAACTTAATCCGTATGGTAATATAAAAAAATGCATATTGCAAATGCTTTTTTTTTAACTGTATCTGTAACACGGCTACCTTTAAATATACGTATGTTATCAGTAACACACAAATTTCGTTGCTAATGCTTTTTTACTGAGCAGTGCCCGAACAACATTCCAATATCTCCTAACTGATATACACTGCAGCCTAACAGGTCAAAAGTCATTGATCGCCTTCTTAATATTCTTCATGCGCACTGAAACCATCAAAGTTCTGTTCTTCAGTGTCTGAATTGAACAGCCTCAGGATCTCGTCACCTACTTCAGCCTCTTCGTTGTCGCTCTCACTTGAGTGCTGGCCCCCTTAATCACGCAGCAGTCCAGCCTTTTGAAACCCGTTGTCTGATTTACAATACCGGTAATTGAATTGTGAAAGTGCTCTTGATTTATTGCACAAGTTCATTGGACCTCTTTGAACTACTCATCAATTTGATTGGTCCACTGTTACCAGGCAAAATGTTTTTGGCGGCATGAAGAAAAAAACATGCATTAGCCGCACCGTTGTGTAGGCCGCAGTGTTCAAAGTGTGTGAAAAAAGTAGCGGCTTATAGTCTGAAATTTACGGTAATTATTTGTGCTCTCTTTCAGACTGTAACCTTGAAAACTGGCTCAGAGTTTATCTGTTCTTTCTTTCTAGGTGAAACGACTAAAGGAGCTACATCCATTAACATTTACTTTTCCTTCCCATAGAAAGTACTCCTGGATCAGTGCTTCTGTGTCCTTTTTGTGTCTCTGCTCTGTTGTCTCAAACCCCCAGTCGCTCACACTGAGCCTGGTTCTGGTTCTGCTGGAGGTTTCTTCCTGTTAAAAGGGAGTTTTTCCTCTCCACTGTCGCTACATGCATGCTCAGTATGAGGGATTGCTGCAAAGTCAACGCCAGTGACTGTCCACTGTCTCTACATGCTCATCCGGGAGGAGGGAATGCTGCAAGTCACTGACTGGATGCAATCTGCTGGGTTTCCTTAGATAGAACAACTTTTATCCAAATTTTAACTATAAACTGAATTCAACTGTTTGATAGTTAGGATTAATTAGAATGAATGTACCTGACTTAAATCTGTATGATTCCATTGAACTGACTTTGTGAAGTGCCTTGCGACGACATGAGTTGTGAATTGGCGCTATATAAATAAACTGAATTGAATTAAGTATTGATCAGTTGGCAGTGAGACATTTGTATCTTATCTGTTATATTAATTGAAAAATACAGAAGCTGATTACAAAAAACAATTAACCAGCTATTTATCCTTTCTATTTTAGGTAGAGATAGCCATCTTAATCAACAAATGCATCTGGGATCAAAATGCCTTTGATGGCATGGTAGGTTTTACAAATCTGGAAGAAACTGACAGCCTAGCATAACGTAGTAAACACAGCGTGAGTACACATGGCACTCACACACTCTTAGGTTCTCTTGGGAGTGTCAGTCAACTGTATCATGGACCTATTCCAACAGGTGCTGCAAATTGCCAGAATTAGAGGAAAGAACACCAAGGACTATGTCCACAAAGTTGATAGGTATGCATCTACACACAAACAGCCCTCACAATTCCCCCCAGCCAACTAACCATTAGCAAGCCCCTCCCCTCCACAACATTCTGTGCACTTTAGTCCCATTACTCCCATCAATGTAGTAAAGTGGTTCTCTGGCATGTATAAGATCATCTTTCATATATTCATATTGATTTATTATTGTAATTTATTGTTCTATTGCCCGAGACCATCTGAGATGGACTGACATAAAATGGAAAAGTGTGCTGTGGTCTGACCAGTCCACATTTTAAATAGTTTGTGGAAACCATGGACCTCGTTTCTTCTGGGTGAAAGAGAAAAAGGATCGTACCAAATTGTGATGGGCGCAACGTTCAAAAGCTAGCATCTGTGATGGCATGGGGGTGTGTTAGCGCCTATGGCATGGCTAACTTGTACATCTGTGAAGGCACTATTAATGCTGAAAGGTACATACATTTGGTGGAGCATCATATGCTGCCATCTAAGCAACGTCTTTTTTAGGGATGTCCCTGCTTATTTCAGCAAGACAATGCTAAGC
Organism: Crenichthys baileyi; assembly: GCA_036173005.1. Taxonomy (NCBI): domain Eukaryota; kingdom Metazoa; phylum Chordata; class Actinopteri; order Cyprinodontiformes; family Goodeidae; genus Crenichthys; species Crenichthys baileyi. Next base: position 17,195 of record JAHHUM010000768.1, on the reverse strand, counting down.
CACATTCAGCACGTGTTCCAACAGCGTGGCTTCATAGTAAAAGAGGCAGGCAGATTGGCCTGCCTGCAGTCCAGACCTTTCTCCCATTGAAAATGTGTGGTGCATTATGATGCACAAAATTTGACAACAGAGACGCCAGACAGTTGAGCAGCTGAAGCTGTACATCAAGCAAAATGGGAAAGAATTCCACCCACAAAGCTTCAACAATTAGTGTGCTCAGTTTCTCAAACACTTACTGATTGTTAAAAGCAAAGGTGATGTATTACAGTAGTAAACATATCAAATTCAAAATGAGGGAATATAAAAAAAAACAAAAACACAAATCGTCTTTGTAGTGTAGTCAGTCATTTTCTACCGCTTATTCCATAGTGGGTTGCAGGGAAGCTGGTGCCTATCTCCAGCAGTCTATGGGTGAGAGGCGGGGTACACCCTGGACAGGTTGCCAGTCCATTGCAGGGCAACACACAAACAACTATGCACACACTCATTCACACACCTAAGGGCAATTTAGAGTGACCAATTAACCTAATAGGCATGTCTTTGGACTGTGGGAGGAAGCCGGAGTACCCAGTGAAAACCCACGCATGCACAGGGAGAACATGCAAACTCCATGCAGAAAGACCCCTGGCTGGGAATCGAACCCAGGACCTTCTTGCTGCAAGGCAACAGTGCTACCAACTGCGCCACCGTGCAGCCCTAAGTGTAGTGTAGTGTATTCAATGAACAGGATTTGCAAATCACTGTATTTTGATTTATTTTATATTTATGATTTAAACAACATCCCAACATTTTTATAGTTGTATGTGAAGACAAGAACTTACAAAAGCACAAGGAGAACATGACAAGCTGAATCAAAAGCAGAACACTGGCAAGAAAGACAGACATCGTCATAGAAACCGAAAGTGTAACTGAAGGAAATTTGTTAAGAGCCTGTATACTGAGGGAAATATGGGGAATGACATGGGGTGCAGGTGTGTGGCAATCAGGAGATGATGGGAGGAGACTAGTGAACACAGGAGCTGAACAGAGATACACAAAAAGACACTAGGGAGAATCTAAGAGATAATACAAATGTACAAAGAACACAAGAATGAACTAAAATGGCAACAACTAGAGAACATAATGAACAACAGGGAAATTATGAAAAAAACAAAAACATAAATATGAACCAAGACCTAACACCTAAGGATCATAACATCACACATCCATTAAACCCCTACCTCTGTTATGATTCTGGCCCGTCTGCCTGCTCTGCTCTCACTCATGCAATTAACTCATCTGCTTCACCTGTCTGCTGCTGCGCTGCTGCGCAATCACCGTCATGCCACACACCTGTGGAGCTGCAGTTATATACAGCCCTCTGACCGGCAGACGGTGCCAGATTTTCGAAAACATTTGTGAGTAGTTATCCAGCGTTCCTTCCTGACTGATCTCGTTCCATGACCTTGCCTTGCCTTACGGATTATTCCCTCTTGCTTGCTCCTTGTCTGACGGATTGGATTTTGGATTCCGACTCTGTTTTCTGCCTCTGGTTTATGTCTCTGCCTGCCCCTTGTCTGACGCCTCTAGCCCTGGAATTCGACCCAGTTTCTGTCCCTGGATTTACGTCTCAGCCTAGCCACTGGTTTATTCAGCCTGGGTCCGCCTGGCTCTCTAGTCTGCCTGGACTTATTGTCAAGAGGACAATCACAGCTCTCTGTTTTCCTGTCACAGCTTCAGCTCGTTCCCCGGAGGATTTGGATCAGTCGGCAATGAGACTTCAGTCTGTTGGACGCTTCCTCATTAACTGTCTGGATCTCTTCCTCCTCTGGATTCTGTGCCTCATCCCCAGACTGAGAAGGTTAGTGGCTTTATCTAACTCCTTGCAGATCCTGAGTTTTATTCAGCCACTAACTAGTCTCTCTGTTCTCAGTGGTTCCTGGAAGCTGACTGCTGCTCTTCTGCTCTCTGATCCTGAGTTTCTGAATAAACCTTTTTACTTATCACCTTGTGTTCACTTTGTGGTTCGATCACGTGTGCTTCTTATTCTGCATTCTCCAAGGAGCTCATCAGGGTTTTTGATCCAGTTCTTTCCTAGTCGTGAAGCTGCCAGAGGTTTACTCTCCATTAAACAGGGAGAGAGAAGTGTTACATCTTATATCATTGACTTTCATTTACTGGCAGCAGACAGTCTTGGAATGAGCATGCTAAATGGATGCTTTCATGCAAGGTCTGAATGAGAACATTAAGGATGAACTGGCTACCCAGGACTACCTGCCTCCCTTCACCAAAACTTGAGGACCTGGCAACCCGCATCGATTTGCGGCTCACAGAAAGGAGAGGGAGAGGCTTCATAGATGGGTTTTAATTCCCCTTCAGCTCACAGTCCTGTTCCCTACCTAGAACCCAAGGGTCTTCCACCCCCTTCTGATCACTGTTGTGACCCGGAGCCCATTGCAGTTGGGTCGTTCTAAGATTTCTGCGGTGGGAACGAGATCGACAAAGGGAAAGAAAACTTGTGTTTTTATTGTGGTGGACAGGGTCATGGTTGCATTCAAGTGTCCGTTAAAAGCCCAAGCTCAGTAGAGGTGAGGAGAACTCTACTGAGCCGAAGTCAACTGTCTTTTCTCTCATGCTCATTTCCTGCAAACTATTCAAGTGTCATCCACTTCTCATCAGGTGTCAGTATTCACTGACTCAGGGCGGACACGGAGTTTATGGATGAGTCGTTCGCCAGGACCATGACATCAAGCTCCTTCCCACGTCCTAAACACCGTAATGTCCTGGCTTTGGTTGGGCATAGTATCAACAGTTAAATACTACAAGACGGAGGTAATAAAACTCACACTGGGGGGCAATCATCAGGACGAGGTCACATTCAAGGGTTATCAACTCTCCTAAACTACCCATGTTTTTAGGGGCCTTCCTGGTTACAAAAGCACAACCCCCATATTGACTGGCAAGCCAAAGAGATTTTGGGCTGGGCTAAGTCCTGCTCGGCCACTTGCCTGTCTTCTGCCTCTACAGATATTATTCTGGAGAATGGACATTGAGGAGACATATCCTGATCTGTCTAAGGTGCCGTCCGAATATCATGCGCTTAAGGAGGTATTCAACAAGTCCAGGGCTACGGCACTTCCACCTCATAGACCCTATGACTGTGCCATTGAGCTCCTACCAGGCACTTCTCCCCCTAGGGGTCGATTGTATTCATTGTCAGAACCAGAGAACCAAGCCATGAGGAAGTATGTTGATGAGTCAATAAAAGCTGGTATTATTAGGCCTTCTTTTTCTCCAGCAGGGGCAGGCTTCTTCTTTGTGGGAAAAAAGGACGGTTCATTGAGACCATGTATCGACTACAGGGGTTTAAACGACATCACCCCCAAGAACCGATACCCTCTACCACTTATGAACACTGCTTTCGACCAGATTCAGGCGCCAAGATTTTTCTCTAAATTGGATTTGAGAAACGCTTACCACCTTGTTCGTATCAAGGAGGGGGATGAATGGAAAGACGGCGTTTAAAAAACTCCTACTGGTCACTATGAGTACCTTGTAATGCCTTTTGGTTTAACCAATGCCCCTGCAGTTTTTCAGGCATTGGGGAATGATGTCCTGAGGGATATGGTTGGACAGTTTTTTTGTATACCTTTAGGACATTCTGATTTATTCTCAGGATCTGGGAAACCCACAGAAATCATGTCCAGACTGTCCTCCTCCGTCTTCTTCAAAATCATCTGTTTGTCAAAGCTGAAAAGTGTGAGTTTCACACCACTATCACTTCATTCCTTGGATTCATCATTTCTCCAGACCAAGTATAGTGGACCCCTCCAAAGTCAAGGCAGTCTTGGAATGGCCTTCTCCTAACGACCGCAAACAGCTTCAAAGGTTTCTGGGGTTTGCTAATTTTTTCGGACGGTTCATCAGGAACTATAGCCTCGTTGCAGCCCCTCTTAATGCTCTCACATCATCCAAGACAAAAGGTTTTTTTGGAATGAGACGGCTGAAAGAGCTTTTGTCAAGCTTAAAAGGATTATTTACGTCTGCTCCTGTTCTACGGTCCCCTAACCCGATAAACAGTTTATTGAGGAGGTTGACGCCTCAAACACAGGGGTTGGAGCTGTCCTAAGCCAAAGAAATTCTGATGGCCCCCCTATTCACCCATGTGCCTTCTTTTCTAGGACTTTGTCCCAAGCAGAGCGCAATTATGATGTGGGGGACCGAGAACTGTTGGCAGTCAAGTTGGCTCTCGAGGAGTGGAGGCATTGGCTAGAGGGGGCCAAGGAACCGTTTCTTGTATGGACAGATCATAAGAACCTGGAGTACCTGAGATCAGCGAAGCGCCTTAATCCCAGGCAGGCAAGGTGGGCTCTATTTTTTGGAAGATTCAACTTCTCTTTGTCTTTCAGACCTGGAGTCAAAAATGGCAAACCAGACGCTTGTCCAGAATACAGGAACCCTCCGAGTCACAGACCTCTGGGGAGGATGAGTTTATTCTTCCGGAATCAGTGAGACTCTCTGTCACCATGTTGGAGTTGGAGGGAGAGGTTAAAGATGCCACCAAAGACCTCCCTATCCCAACTTCATGCCCACCTGACCGGTGTTTTGTCCCGGAACGCCTCGTACCCAAGGTACTGAATTCATGCCATAATTCACGTCTGTTCTGTCATCCTGGTATCAGCAGGACGTTACAGATGGCCTCATCCCCAGACTGAGAAGGTTAGTGGCTTTATCTAACTCCTTGCAGATCCTGAGTTTTATTCAGCCACTAACTAGTCTCTCTGTTCTCAGTGGTTCCTGGAAGCTGACTGCTGCTCTTCTGCTCTCTGATCCTGAGTTTCTGAATAAACCTTTTTACTTATCACTTTGTGTTTTGGCTGAATTTGGGTTCTCTGTCTCTGGTCGTGATAACCTCCTCCAACTCATGTCAGGATGCAGATGCAGAGCATTTAGGGCCAAGAGGAACTACTTTGGCAAAGCCTGCTCCCTGCTGCAACAGTGGCCCTGAACAAAATGCCTCGCTAACAGGCCAGGTATATGTATGTATTTTGTTTGCATATTTTTTCTATTATGTTTTCCTTTCTCTTCTGTGGTCAACATAGTCTCTAAAATGAATTGTTGTGTGACCAGGAATTTTCCCAAAGGGACATCTTCCATACCCATCAGGTTTAATATGCTGTCGGACCAGCCTTTCTTTTAAAAGGAGTACTATATGAATTGACACATAATGTAAAAGAAAGGCTAGCATTATCCCTAAATATGATAGGATGATTTGTAAGTTTCTGTTACATATTGAGTGGGTGTATTGCTAACAAGGAAGAAATCCATAAGGGCCAAGGATTGCTGGGTGGGGGAATAGTGACTATTTTATATTTGTGAATTTATTTCTGATTTCTGATGAATCTCATACCAAAGAAGGGTTTAAATGATCCATTTTGGGGTTTGTGACAGTATTAAAATCTCCACTTATTATACTTGTTAAATCAGATTACTATAAAAAAATATTATTAAACAAAGGATGGATCCTCATTATTTGATCTATAAACAATAATAAAAGTTAATTTTGTTTGAGAGATGACTAGAGAGTCAATGTTGAAACAAAGCCATGAGAAGCCTGTTTGCAATTCGTCACAAACCATGTAGGAAATTACCGCACATATGTGGAAGAAGGTGCTTTGATCAGATGAAACCAACAATGAACTTTGGCCTACATGACAAACCATATGTGAGGAGAAAAGCTAACACTGCACATCACTCTAAACACACCATCCACACCATGAAACTTGGTGGAGGCAACATCCTGCTGTGGAGGGGTAGAGAATGTGGTTAATGCTGAAGCAAGAGAAGAGAAGAGTTTCACCAGGTAAGGTAAAAGCTGTCTCAACATTTCCCCCTAAAACACCTATAAATGAGGGAAAAATGCATTCCGAATTAAATTAGATGTAAACTTATTGGGACTGTAGCTATTTTGTAGATACTAAAGTTGGATTACACTGAAACTTTTTTTATCTCATCTGAAATTGTTTGTTTGTTTTTATGTAACTTTACATGGAGGGCTTGAGATATGGACTCAGACAACAAAAAAGGCATTAAATACAAGTCCTACTTACTACAAGTCCAGATTTGATAATAGTAAAAAAAAAAAAAGTCTTCTGGAGAGGTTTTTTGGGGGTATGTCCTTGCATTCTCCAAAGCGGACATTTGAAGTCTCTAGATAGCCACCATAGAAAACACCTGTATCAATATTAAGTCTCTGCAGGCCAGGAGCCCTCAGTTTCAGACACCCACTTCTAGACCCCTTGTTTTTGCGACAGTCCCATCTGCTGGATAACTGTAAAACTGCAACTGCATTTGCATTGACCAAATACCACTTTTTGTCAAAATTTACACTTCAGTCTTCATTAGAAGTTGAATTCAGAGGGATGTGGTGGAGAGATTGAGCAATCTCAGGTCATCTGCTTCATGGCAACTTGATGGATCGGAACATAGTGGTGGAATGCTCCTCTCTCTTCAATGCAGGACAGAGAGATTTTTAAGATCCTTTATACCTGCAGCTATCCGGCTTCCTAATCCTATTTTATTCTCTATAAAAGCAAAATGTATAATTTAAATGAAGTTTGTTGGGTGCCTCAAAACTTTGAATACACTAGGTTAAACCTGAACTTTTTGGTCTGCTTGTTTATGCCCAACTGCTGTTCTGCATAATCACTGTTTGCTTGTCTTTTATGATTTGACCCAATGATATGTATTCTTTTTGATATTTGTCAGACCCAACTCTGGTACATCAAAAATTTACACTACACAGAACAAACCCGTTAAGGAAATATATGAATGTCTGGTCTGTGGTGTCCAGTTTTCATTTTTGTTGTATAAATTTGAGACACAGACTGAGAAACACTGAAACAGCTTTAATTGTTTATAACAGGCCATGATCCCACAGCAGATACAGCTGCAGAGAGAGACAGAAAACATATCTATCACAAAGCTGAAAACAGAAAGACTTAACATGTAAATACTCAGTCTACACTTAAACATTCTGGAGCACAGCTAATTCTGTTACACGATGTCATTTTTAAACACAAAAGCCGAAAAAAGAAATACCAGCAAACCGTTACCTACAAACACATAGGTGAATGTTTTCAAACTTTACCATTATGACAAACAGCCCAGTTGAAATGCAGGATTACATTTTTCCTGCACTTACGCAACTGTGTGGGATTAAATAAAGTTGAGCTGCAAAAGGGACAGAGAAAGTTTGTGCAGCAGGTCCTGCATCTGTCCAATATGGGCAAGGTTTTTGTGTTCTGGATAGTTATATGCAACTGAAAAAGAGAGAGCCTGGTTAGTCCAAGTTAATATTTTTCTAAAATACATTTTAAAAATAGAGGTAACAGAGGGATATCAATTTAAATAGTTTAAAACATACAAAATTACATAAAACAATTCATATTAATGTATTCATGATATAATGCAAAATTTACAATGAGCTTTGAATACACTATAACTGCTCATTTGTTTCTGCAGCAATGTCTATTTTTCAGAAAAAAGCTTCACATTTTGGTTTATGTGTTTCGACTATCGCCGTAAATACTGTTAAAATAGCAAAACGCTATTTAATTCTCAAATTAAAGATATCAATAGTTTGACAGTATTATATAAACAATTTGATTGAGCTGTCGAGGAAGAGAAGGGGTCTAGAACTGCGGGCCTGAACGTGCAGGTCTGAAACTGCGGTCTCTGGAACTTCAGACACATGCTTCTCGTATATATGGACTTCAAAAGTCTGTTAATACTGAATCATTCAACATACATACATACAGGAAACTAGAAGTGTAAAAAGGGCTAAGGGAAGGTCTTGTACAACTTCATACAGGTAAGTAAATTCAATTCGATTCAATTCAAAAATACTTTATTGACCCCAGAGGGGAAATTAGAATTCCAGTACAACCCATCCAGACAGACATCATGACACAAGACAAGGGGGAAATGGTCACCAAGGCTTTGCTGCCCACTCACAGGCGCTGCCCTTGCTAGATGAGAAAAAAGACCACATTAGGTAAATGGAGGGAAAAAAGTCATATTTCACACTTTATCCTTAGCAGGATACAGTTTGAGATTGCAAAAAAACCTCAGCACAAAGAAGCAACACGAATATAAAACAACATCATGCAGGGGATCGGTGAAGGCGGTGTGAAGGGGTGCATATGTTTATCTTGAGCATGTGTGTGTGTACATGAGTGTGTGCAAGTAAGTCCATGAAGCACTGTCACAGAGACCATTGTCCTTGATGATATGTTGGAATGTTCATCAACCGGCCATTCTGAGCAGCTCCACAGATGTCCTCAGGGAAGGGAGGGGGCAGAGGGAGCAGAGCATCATGTTTACATAACTTCCAGAAGAAGTTGAAGATAGCCAGCCATCAAGGCCGTGCAGGGGAGCCAGATTCAGAAAAACATCAATAATTTGGGTTAGGCTGACTCTTAATTTTCCGTCAGCCTTGAGAGTCTCGCTGGTGCTTCTCAATGGCGAATCCAAACAGCCAAATTCCTGGTCTTTCGCCAGATCCGAGCGAACAACTTTCTCCAAGATTTATCCCATTTCACCCCTGAGTCCAGGAACCGCAACCTGCCTGCGATCCTGTGTAAGGATCACATCCAGTCTGCGATTCAGCTCACATAACATCTCAGTCTGAGTGTTGATCGCTCTGCAGATCCCATCATACATGCCAGGCAGCCTTACAATGGCCAGAACAGCTGCTGACATTTTCCGAATTTCTCGATATGCCAGGTAACCGCCGACTCCAAAAGGCAGAAATCCTGATATCAAACATCCAATTATATACACATCTTCGACATCCTTGACTGACATTATCGACAAACACACAATCCTCCACTTCTGCCAGGAGACCATTGTGTATCTGGGGAAAAATGTCCCATCTTGACAAGAGGGTTCCCCTTCACCCTGTCTTCTGGTCGAGAAAATTTGATCAATTGCATTGAGAGACCAGCTGACCAAATCCATAACTCAGAATTTTGGAAGATATGCAAAAAGAGGCTCCAAAAAGAAGACAAGACGCAGAGCTGAAGCACGCCAGATATGGGAGGGTGCGGGAGACAGACGAAAAGCGTCCTCCTCCACCGAGAGCAGAAAGAAAAGCACCTCTCCATCCCCCATCAGCATGCACACACACAGGTAAACACAAAATCGTCCCACCGTGCGCTTAAAGATGTATATATTTGCTTATTTAAATAATTTATCCTTGTGCTACCTGGCCATGAGGTGCCTTATCTTTTGGGGCAGCTACTTAGAGTGTCGGGGTCTGTGAGTTTACTGTGTATTTGTGTTTGCCTACTATTTACTCTGCTTGATCACTAGATGGTGTTGAAGTTCACAGGTGCAGAGGGGACAGGTGCTTTGCATTGATTTATTACCTGGAGGTGTATTTAGCTGGAGCAAAGACAGACCAACGTTCAACTTGAACAAATTGCCTCAATGCTCCAACACACTCTCATCAGCCAAAATTCCATTGCAGCAGAGGGCGCCAAAGCCTCCCCCGTCTCACAGCTGCTTCCTCACTCGCGTGATGTCACTTCCCCTAACCCTGAGAAGTATTCTGGAGAGGTGGGTGATTGTCTGGGTTTTCTACTTCAGTGTTCGCTTGTTTTCAATCGCTCCCCACAATCCTTCCCACGTGACGATGTAAAGATTTCTTATATCCTTGGTTTATTGACTGGCAAAGCTTTAAAATGGGCTGAGGCTCGCTTCCCCAACTGTAATCAGTTTGGGTGTTCTTTTAATGATTTTGTGCAGGAGTTTAAACAGACGTTCTCTGCTGAAGCAGATCAAACTAACACACCTTGCCACTTGTGGTCTCTAAGACAAAGAAATTCACCAGTGGCAGTTTTCGGTTGACTTTTGCACTGTTGCAGCCGCTTCCGGTTGGAACAACTGTACACTAAAGACTGCCTTCTTTCAGTCCCTGGATGAATCTCTAAAAGACGAGTTAGTATTGCTAGACGAACCTAAAACACTTAATGAATTGATCGCTTTAGCTACAAGGGTTGATAACCGTATGAGAGAAAGAAAGAGGTCCTGAGTAGAGCCAACCGCTGTGAGACCTCAGGTCCCATTTAACGCCCCACCTTCCACCAGATCCCCTTCTCGGGCAGCAGTTCCCGACTCAGAACCCATGCAGGTTGGGCGCACCCGCCTCTCTCCTGAGGAGAGACAGAGACACAGGCAGGAGAACCAGTGTTTATATTGTGGCTCTCCAGATCATTTCATAGCCTCATGCCCCCATTGTCCAGTGCAGCCAAAAGACAGGGTCTTGGTCCGTTGGACCAACACAGTCCTTTCAAACCCCCCAGACTCGTTCTACCTGCCTCAATTGTTTTCAATCAACAGACTCAAAACCTGTCAGCTCTAATCGATTCTGGTAGCGAGCAAAATCTAATCGATCAGGAGCTAGTAGACCGTGCTAAAATAGAGGTGGAGCCCCTTCCCTCACCACGCTTAGTTTCAGCTCTAGATGGTCAGAGATTGCATAAAATATCTCACCGTACAAAACCTCTAGAACTCATACTTTCTGGAAATCATAGGGAAAAGATTTAGTTCTTTGTGTTCCCCATTGCCCAGAATCCTTTAGTTTTAGGTTTCACGTGGTTACAAAGGCACAATCCGCACTTAAATTGGTCAGAGAGTCGAGTATCGAGAACCGGGTATCACGATCTGAGACAGGTATTTAGTAAGGCTAAGGCCGCGTCCTTGCCCCCTCGCAGACCGTACGACTGCGCTATTGACCTCCTCCCAGGGCCCCACTCCCGTCCAGTCGACTCTATAATATTTCTCGACCTGAGAGTCAGACTATGGAGAAGTACATTAATGAGTATTTGTCAGCAGGAATAATTCGCCACTCCTCGTCCCCTTTAGGAGCGGGTTTTTTCTTTGTGGGTAAGAAAGATGGGTCCCTGCATCCCTGCATTGATTATAGGGGTTTAAACCAGATCACTATCAAGAGCAAGTATCCCCTTCCTGATGAGTGGAAAACGGCCTTCAAGACACCACTTGGACACTCTGAGTACTTAGTAATGCCTTTCGGTCTTTGCAATGCACCAGCAGTCTTTCAGGCTTTAGTCAATGACGTTCTCCGAGATTTTCTGAACATTTTTGTTTTTGTCTACTTGGATGATATTTTGATTTATTCCAAGAACACGGAGGAACACTGTCGTCATGTCCGCCTAGTACTTCAACGGCTTTTTGTAAAGGCCAAGAAATGTGAGTTTTATCAACCATCTGTTACATTCCTTGGTTTTATTTTAGATGGTGGACAGGTCCGCTCGGACTCTGAAAAGATTAAGGCTGTGCTCAACTGGCCAGTTAGAGATTCCCGTAAACAGCTACAGCGTTTCTTGGGATTTGCCAATTTTTATTGGAGGTTTATCAGAAACTATAGTCAGACAGCTGCCCCCCTCACTGCCTTGACCTCCACTAAGACTCTTTTCTCCTGGACCCCGGAAGCGAACAATGCATTTCAGACCTTGAATGACAAATTTTCTAGAGCCTCCATCCTTACTCATTCAGATCCATCCCAACAATTTGTATTGGAGGTCGATGCTTCTGACACCGGAGTGGGGGCAGTGTAGTCACTACAATCACAAACTGATAAGAAACTGCACCCCTGTGCTTTTTTCTCTCGCCGACTCAGTGACGCTGAAAGAACCTATGATGTAGGTGACAAGGAACTCTTAGCCATCAAATTGGCTCTGGAGGAGTGGCATCACTGGCTAGAGGGGGCTGAACACCCAGTCTTAATGTGGACGGACCACAAGAATTTAGCTTACCTACAGTCAGCCAAATGGTTAAATCCTCGCCAGTCACGTTGGTCCTTGTTTTTCTCCCGTTTTAACCTGTCTATCCCTAACAGACCAGGCTCCAAGAATGCCAAACCTGACACCCTATCCAGACAATTCTCCTCTGAGGATTCTGAGAGAGAACCAGGACCTATTTTGCCTCCCAATTGGACTATTGGTTCACTTACATGGGAAATAGAGGATCTCGTCACCCGAGCTCAACGCGACAAGGCCAACCCTGGAACTGGGCCCCAAAACTGAACTTTTGTGCCTTCGACTATCCGTTCATGCCTTATCCACTGGTTTCACACAGCCAAGTTTTCGGCCCATCCCTGAGTTAGCAGAACAAGAACTTTGATCTCCAGACAATTTTGGTGGCCGTCTCTCCACCGTGATGTAAGGGGGTATGTTCAAGCTTGAGAAATCTGCGCCAGACACAAGACCACTAATCAACCACCTGCTGGATTGCGTCAACCCCTCTGCATCCCTAAACGACCTTGGTCCCACATTGATTGGTACTTTGTAACTGGGCTCCCGAGTTCAAAGGGCATGACCACCATATTAACCATAGTTGACCATTTTTCTAAAGCCTGCCATCTAGTTCCTCTGATGAAGCTACCATCCTCCCTAAAAACAGCACAACTACTCATTAAACATGTTTTCAGACTTCATGGAATTCCCCAGGATATACTCTCTGACCGTGGACCTCAGTTTATTTCTCAGGTGTGGAAACAGTTCTGTTTAGCTTTGGGGGCTAAGGTGTCACTAACCTCTGGTTATCATCCACAGTCAAACCGACAGGCCAAACGAATGAATCAACAGATGGAGTCCACCCTCAGATGCCTCACTTCCACCAACCCTACAGACTGGTGTACGTATCTTTCCTGGATTGAATATGCTCACAATTCTCATATCTCCTCAGCTACTGGTCTTTCCCCATTCGAAGCCTCCATAGGTTACCAGCCACCTCTGTTCTCAGCTGACGAGAAAGACATTGCAGTAACTTCTGTTCATCACCACATCCGTAGCTGCAGGCGCATCTGGGAATCCACCATTCACGCCCTTCAATGCACAGCATCCCAGAATAAGAGATTCGCAGATAAACAACGCAGAGCCGCACCTGAGTATCATCCCGGTTAGAGAGTTTGGCTTTCATCTCGAGACATTCCCCTCAAATCCATGTCCAAGAACCTTTCTCCTTGTTTCATCAGGCCCTACTTAATCGAGTCTGTGATCAGCCCCACTGCTGTACGTCTGCGTCTGCCCTCAAGTCTCCGAGTTCACCCCACGTTTCACGTCTCTCAGATTAAGCCGGTCCTCACCAGTGATTCTCTAGCTCAAAATTTTGGGTTTTCCTTTTTTCCCTTTTTTCCTGAAACCTTTGAGTAATTTAAAAGTGTGTCCCCCTCCTCAGATTTTTTCCCCAGCCCTGTTGAGTTCCAAGCTGGTTTCCCGACTCTTCATAAAGAGCGTCCTCTGACTTCTGGATAAGGATTCAAGTCTCCAGTTATTTCCTCTGGATCAAGTTAAAGCTGGCAGCTTCCGGGCTCTTCAACCATCCGGATCACTCAATGTGAACCCTGTTCACCCTCCCCCAAAACCAACTTCCCCAAAAGGGTACCTTCCAACCTGTGCTTCCACACCATCAATCCACTCTCATCACACAGTCCTGGATCAGAGCTCCTAAGGATCTACCTTTTCACAAAAAACTGCTCCTTTGCGTTTGCTCTCAGACCCCCGCCCCTCTCTCCCTCTGGTGGTCCATCTTCCTTCCCCCAGTAAAAGCATAGAGACAAACTGGCTTTACAATAACTGTTTATTTCCTCTGGTCTTACCCTCTCCCCATCTTCTGTGCAGTTGGAGATTTACCGGTCCAGGATCTCAAACCCATCTCACTCCCGTGAAAATATATCTAAACTTTCTATTTATCACCTGAGCGTTATTCTGCATGTGGGTCAGATCATTAACAAAAACTATGACATAGAGAGGCTAGCTTATCAAGGTACTCACATCCTCTCCCTTTGGGAAGTATTCCACATATTTTATCACCTGTTTCTACTACAAAACTCTGCTTGATTTAATTTCTCTCACAGTCATACTTCCCACATAGGATTCTGGCACTTTGTTACATCATTTTTTTCATTTTGCGGTTAGCGTGGTGAACACAAATATAATTTATAAAGTGTCGCCAGGGACTATGGGGTGCCGTATGGTGCCGACAGCTAAGTTTAAACTGACTAAAAATCCATTTCACATCTGTTTACATGGCTTTTAAATAAATTGATAAACATGAAAACAAAGGGTATTCTGTTTATAATTTCAGCATATTTTAGTTAGTTTTATAAATGCACAATAGAGTTACAGTTGGTGATAGTTTTTTCCTTTTAATTACAGTTTTAATTCATGTCAGTTAACGAAAAATTTTTTTTTCCCTTAAATTTCAGTTTTTGACTAAACAAATTTCTTACTAACAGGTTTTGGAAAAACTTTTTTTAACCGGAATTACCCGGGATGATCCCTGAAGACCTACTGCCCCAAAAGTGACTCAATCTTGCAGAAAATTTTCCCAAAAGTAAGCAGAAAATATTTTAAACATTCATAAAAGCCAAATTTTTAAAAAATTTTTACCTGCAGAAAAAAAACCTTTTTGTTGGGGTTCAGGTTTTTTGGGTTTTTTTCACCACTGACTCTCTATCCATCTCTCAAACAAAATGAACTCTTAGAAATGTTTATAGACCAAGTTATGATGATCCATCCTTTGATTAATATTTTTTTCATAGTAATCTGATTTAATGACAGACCTCTACTAATTTAGAGGATATTCATTTAGGATGGTGATGCTTTCTCCATCAAACCTGAACAGATTCCTCCTTTGCATGTGCTCCATCTTTACCTCACTTACAAATACCCAGACAGGCAAGCAGCACTGAGAGCAAGCCCCTTCATGGAGGTAACTATTAGTGTTGAAAATGTTTATGTTTGATTACAGTAATACATTTCACAACCTGCATGTAATTCAGGACACAGTAGATAAAAAGAAAAGAAAAAAACACAACATTAATATTTCATTATGAACCAGGATTTATTTTAAGGAATCCTCATTAAGCTGCAAAGATATACAGCATTTATACTACATACGATTCCCTCCCATTGTTCTCTCCATATGGCAAACAATTGGCAGGTTTTGAAAGCCTGAACACTGTGCTCCTGTTATAAGTATCTGCTGGCACAGAAGCAACACTGATGTCCAACAAAAGTCAGTGAGGAAAAGAAAAGACAAAGGATTATCTGTTTTCTGTGGCACAGCAAGGACCTCCCAGGCCCACATCAAACTGTTTGTCCAGCTGCACAGCCTTGGGAAAAAAACCTGCCCCATAGAGACAGTGTCTGTGTTGAATTTATGAAAACCCACATAGAGCATAGAGGCAATTCAGTATTATAGCACAACATTAAATAATCTATAGAAGTCCCCTGATGAGTAATCACAACACTGTTTTTTTACTTTATATTAATTAGGACAATTCATAATACCATATAGGAAGAAGGAAAGCTGTGACTCAACGATGCTGAACTATTTCAAAGGACAATCCTATAGAAATCTGTTGCTTTCTGTGTCTGAACCCATGTGCTTAGGGCAGTTGGCACAAATCAAACCAATGAAAAAAGAAAAGAAGAGCATCATCCTGGCAGGTATAAAGTAACGCACAATAAAAACATCCTAAAAGAGACTGTACCATTTTATAATTGGAATAAGTCAGACATGACATAAATAGAACAGCAAACGGGCAAAATGACCTGCAAACATGGGTAAAGCTACAGCAGCAGTATTTAGCAAACAAAAACATGTCAGTTGATTAGTGTGGCAACAGTTTGGATTTAAAAACACAAACACCATCAAAACATTTAGTCAGTTATCTTAAGGTAAGATTCCACAACAAGCTATAAGAGAAATTTCTGTGTGTGATTGTAATATTACATGATATACATATATATATATGATTGTAATATTGACGAAAATCATGATCATAATTTCCATAAATGAGCAGGCCTCCCTAACATCACCAACTCTAATGCCAAGCATTGGATCTGGTGGTGTAAAGCATGCTGCCATTGGACTCTGAAGCACTGAAATTTTGTTCTATGGAGTGACAAATCACGCCTCTCTGTCTGGGTTCGGTAGTTACCAGAAGAACACTTGCCTGACTGCACAGTGTCAAGTGTAAGGTTTGGTGGAGGGATGTTTATGCTGTGGGGCTGTTTTTCAGGTGATGGGCTCAGCCCCATAATTCCAACAAAAGGAAGTCTTATATTGTCTCAGCTTTGCAAGAACAGTTTATGGATGGCCCCTTCCTGTTCCAACATGCCTGTGCACCAGAGCACAAAGCAAGATCTATAAGACATGGAGTGAGTTTGGTGTAGAAGACCTTGATTGGCCTGCAAAGAGTCCTGGTCTCAACTAGGGCTGCAACTAACAATTATTTTAACAATCGACTAATCTGTCGATTATTTTTACGATTAATCGATTAATCGTTTTTTATATTTACTGTTACTGTCATTAACAAAGCAGCACCCACATCTGCAACACTAAATTAAAATTAATTAAATTAATTAACAGTATTTATCGTTCTGCTTTCACTACCTTTGGCTTTTTTATGTGTTGAATATGATGTGTGAGGTCTATATTAGACCAATGTTTCTGCCACTTTAAAGGACAAAAATATTTTGTAAACTAACACTGCTGCCTTTAAGCAAGAAAGAGCCGTGCTGAAATCGCAGTCAGTTTCTGTGTGGTGTTTGAATGTTCTTCCTGTACATGTGTAGGTTTTCTCGGGGTAGTCCAATATCAGCTTTATTGAATAGTTTGAATTACATTCAGGCATGAATGTGTGCAGGAATGGTTGTCTCATGTCACTGTGTTGGAATACTGGTTGTATCGATCTGCCTCAGACTTCTCAGTCTGCTCCAAGTCTGCCAAAAGAGAAGAAACCTCTTGGATTTTGCATCTAGCTGTCAGCTGAAATAGGCATTATTAGGCTATTAGGCTGTATTAGGTGGTAGGTTCTTGTGCAAATCCAGGACTTTTAGTTTTTGGAAATGATCTAGCAGACTATCAAGCTGATCATGAGCTGTTTACTATGTTAACAAGAATAATGTATTAATAATACAGTCTTGTATTCCAAGTCAAACATTTTCAGTTCGAGTTGCCTGTTGGCTGTCAAGCCAAAGCCACTCTCCAGGACTTTTTAGAAGAGCTTTCTGCAGGACCTTTCTATGCAATTGACAACATCGAACCTTTGAGCTTAAAAAGACAAGGATTAAAAATACAGGCACTTTTTTTATGACTTTTGTTTATCACAATAGAATTTC